>JAUTBV010057657.1:0-20056 GCA_032361325.1 Lepetodrilus fucensis
TTTCCTCCTGCCCTAAACTGACAAGTCGTGATATTAGTGAAAGATTCTAGAAAGCGACTATAAACCCCAATACAAAAGAAAAATACCAAACAAATAATTAAATCGTACATCCCGTAAATATGTTTACTGATCTGTTAGAAATCTCCCATTGATTAACCCTCTCCCCACTGAATTAGGCACAGTTACAGCTTTTTAGAGTATCTCTGCTTGCCTCCAGCATTGAGAGAGTTAAGGTAGTTATTTGAGTTGACATCTCTCTGCCATAAGATCAAATGAAATACTGGTTGATTTCATCACTGCTTTAACCGTGAGGAGAAAGAAAACTGGTGTTTCTATTTGTTCTGCTGATTGATTACATAACGTTTGTGTCAAATTGTTGTTCAGAGTTTAGGAAGTGTCATCATTCAAAGTTAGATGTTTATGTATATTTGTAAATTTCAAGAGTGAAATATTCCCACTGCAATGAATTTTAGATGTAATTGAGATTGAACACTTTCATATTTCTTCATTAAGATCAAATTCAACATGTTCTTTTTGCTTGATTTATCTCTCTCTCTATACATATACATGATTAGATTGATTACATATCAGTTCTGAGGCACCTTGTATGGTATATACAGACAATACAGTAGTTGATTATTATCTGTACGCACAAAGCTAATCTGAACAATCTCTGTAAGCTTGTTGCACAATGAATGTGAATCTGAAGGTTAAGAAGCTCAGGAATCATTGCTGACACTGATAGTGCTGGTATGACTATAAGAGAAATCAATTTTAGTCGTGCTAAGTGTAGGAGCATGAGTGAACTGAAGGTGTGAGCGCCACACCGACGTCAAGAAGCTGGGTTGTATGTGGGTCCGTGGGTCCATGTAGGGGAGAAGTAAAAATATTCCTGCGACGACCGTTTCGGCGCCAGTGACGATGTCACTATGAAAGGGACATGGTTAGATCCCCGACAACAGCAGTTATCAGGAGGTCCAGGCAGATCTGTGTTATAGCGGTGTGGTAGAGAGACGGTGAGATGAGGTCTGCTGCCAGATCTCACATGTGCTGGATATCTCGTGTAGTTATCTCGCAAACGTACGGATCAGGAAGTCCTTGATATGCCGTCTTGCTTCAGTGTTGACTACCCACCTGGGGTAAGTTGTACATGGAAGCTATGCTACCATCGGTCTGTACAATGAAATTGCCACTGTATAATAAATAGACATCGCATGATGAAATATTCCCACTGCCATATAATGCACTGATTCGGGTAGTCTGAATTTTTCAGAAGTGTATTTCATGGTTTGGTAATGTTGAATAGAGTGATATTTAATTAATAATCATGTTAAAGGTGTTAGAGAATTGTAAGTCATGGGGTTTTAATGAAGTCATGGGGTTTTAACTTCAATTAGTAAGTTACACAAGGCTGTGGTATTCTAAGTTACAGCATGAGTTATATGTTAGGTATTTCAGAAAGTCGTGAGACTATGCCACTTAAACGTTTGATGATTGTCAAACATCAGATGACATGAATATGATGTATCTACACAGAAACCTAATGAGATAGATAATTAATGTTGTTTATGGTTGTTTACATTGTTAATCTTTTTACTATTTGCCCATATTATTTTAATACAAGTTCCTTTGCTCGTTGGTGTTATATAAGTTTAGTGTACATATGTGTGCGTGTGTATATGATATTCCAGATATACATTCCTGAAAATAAGCATAGTAGCAGATATTTGTGGAGGTATTATGTTTAAACATATCTAACAGTACATGTATTTTACAAGTTCAATATATCTCATCGCATTTAATTTCAATTTAAATACAAATTATTGATTAATTTAGAACACTGTACTGTATTAATGTATAGTGTTTAGAATGTATATATGAGATTATGGTTTCAGTATATAGTGTATCTTTCCTACTGATTTTCATGTGACAATATTTATCTAAAATATTCCTTTGCCACTCGATCACTCACTCGCTCACTCATTCATGTTCTCATGATGTGAGAATCATCACATTGCATTGAGTACTGCTATATTAAATTAACTTCATAACATTACCATGATAGATTAACAACAAGCCACTTCACCACTATACTGTACCACAAACTTTTATTACTTTTCTTTGTTATTGATTAATACTAGTATTATCTGCAGAAGTAAGCAATTTGACACATTGAACTAAATTCCTCTACTCACGCAATGGTTAATCTGTTGTGAGGAAATAATTAGTAGGAAATAATTACGTGATCATTTCTGTGATCATAGGTTTAACCTCCGACTGTTTAGGCATTGTTTAACCCAAAAGTGTTGTTTAGCTGCTGTTTAACCCAAAAGTGTTGTTTAGCTGCTGTTTATCATTTTACTGTTATTTGTCTGCTGTTTAACCTTTGACTTACTTATCTACTGTTTATTCTCCGGTTTGTTGTTTAGCTGTCTAATCTCTGCTGTTTACTACTGTTTAACTCTGACTACATGTAGCTTCTGGTTAGCTTCTGACTGTTGTTTAGCTGTTCATCCTTTGACAGTTATTTATCTACAGTTTATTCTCCAATTTGTTTATCTACTGTTTAATCTCCAATTTGTTTATCTACTGTTTAATCCCCAATTTGTTTATCTACTGTGTATTCTATGATGGTTGTTTAACCTTTGACTATTGCTTAGTTGTTGTTTTAGATTGTTTCACCTCTTGACTGTTGTTTTGCTGTTGTTTAATACTGTTTAAGACTATTGTTTCGCTGTTGTTTTATACTGTTTAACCTCTGACTGTTGTTGAGCTGCTGTTAAACCTCTGACTGTTGTTGAGCTTGAGCTGCTGTTAAACCTCTGACAGTTGTTGAGCTGCTGTTAAACCTCTGACTGTTGTTGAGCTGCTGTTAAACCCCTGACTGTTGTTGAGCTACTCTTTAACCTATGACTCTTGTTCAGCTGCTGTTAAACCTCAGACTGTTGTTGAGCTGCTGTTAAACCCCTGACTGTTGTTGAGCTGCTCTTTAACCTATGACTCTTGTTCAGCTGCTGTTAAACCTCAGACTGTTGTTGAGCTGCTGTTTAACCTCTGTGTTTTGTTGCAGGCTATAAAGGCCCAGGAGAGCAAGCGAAGGAAGCGGCGTATCCTGAAGGTGGCTGTGTACCTGTTGTTTGCGATCATCGCGTCCAGCGTCTTCGTCATCTGGCTCTTCCACAAGGACAGTGTGGAGGCGGTCAAGCTGGATGGCTACTTCATGTTCACGGTCAAGATGCGCACCCTGGAGATCGAGGACGACGATGACACCATCATGTACGGCGACCTGGGCATGAACCTGAAGGCCACCAACTACCACTACTGCTGGGACGACGTCCGCGAGGAGTACAACAAGAACTGTCTCATCTGGCGGAGGATGGCCACTCTGGAATTCCGCCGCGATCAGAACGAGACGTCGCCGTGCTACACTGTGGAGTGGAAGGGACTGTCGTCTGGCTTCAAGGCCGAGGACTGTTATTACCTGCTCGGCATGAAGTGGTACGGACTCATTACAGACCAACACGGCATATGGCCGATGTCGAACTTGCGGATTAAGAACGCAACGTTTTATCCGAAGTATCCCCATGGACAAAAGCAGAACCGCATTCCGTTGTGGATTTCGTCTAAGGGTGTTGCTCTGATGGCTGAGAGCAGTCCTCCATTCTTGATATCCATTAACATGACAGAGGAGCAGCAGTTCTGCATGTTGTCAGAGTTTGCGTTTGATGACGTGGGACTAGGTGGAAACCTCCTCAAATACACCTTGTGCCGCGGACTTGACATGAAGGATGTGTACTACAAGTCACAACGACACATCAGAGAGAACTACGGCGACTACGCCGGACCAAAGGTTGGGAAGATAATACCACTTCCTGTGCGTGCGCTCATTTCGGAGTCGGACATTCCAGTGCTGCAGGACCAGCTGGTGGCCTCCAAGACGCGGTGCAGCTTTGTGGAGCTGTTTTGGGACTGGGAGGACGAAATAGGAGACCTTCAGTTCGAGCCTGAGAAGTTGGCCAAGTTGAAGGGCCTTCTCGCAGACCTGGCTGGAACAGGGTGTCGGGTTCTTTTGCCGCTATCCACGCTGTTCACGTACAGGTCCAAACACTTCATGTCCGGCATGGACAGCGACTACTTCCTCCGCGATGAGATGGACATCGTGACGAAGATGGTCCGCTGGCGGGACAAGGAAGGAGCTGTGCTAGACGTGTCCAATCCTGATGCCATGGACTGGTTCAAGGGGCATCTTCAGAAGCTGGTCAAAGAGTACAACATCGGAGGCTTCAAGCTGCTTCACATGGATATTCCACGACTGGTCAGCTTCCATGACAAGAACATGACCTTCCTGCAGTATTCTCACCAGCTTGCAGAAACCCTGTCCACAATGAACACCACAATTGTCCTCGACTACGTGTCGGGCTTCACTCCGGGGTCCGTGTTCACGTCCATACACGCCGAGGTCTTCGACGTCAACGATGCCAAATGTTTCAACACAGTCATCCCCCTGGCTTTCCAGAACGGAATGGGCGGCTATGCCAATATTCTCCTGGATGGGTTAGGGGAGCTGGAACTGTCGAAGGAGATGTTCAGCAGATGGCTGCAGCTGGCGGCTTTCTTTCCGGGGATGCGGATCCCGACGCTGTCCATCCTCTCGGACGCCGACATGCAGGATATTCTGGACAGTACCCTCGAGCTGCGGGCGACCATCATGCCGTACATCCA
Source organism: Lepetodrilus fucensis (assembly GCA_032361325.1). NCBI lineage: Eukaryota > Metazoa > Mollusca > Gastropoda > Lepetellida > Lepetodrilidae > Lepetodrilus > Lepetodrilus fucensis. Next base: position 4,723 of record JAUTBV010057657.1, read on the forward strand.
GACAGCTGCAGCCACCGACAAAGGAGATCCCATCATTCGTCCTCTGTGGTGGGTGGATCCCCAAGACGTCAACGCCCAGAACGTCGACGACCAGTTCATGGTGGGTGATACGCTGATGGTTGCTCCTGTGTTGTGCGAGGGGATGAAGACACGCAGCGTGTATCTGCCCAGTGGACAGTGGCGCAGCAGTGATAATGTCGAGATAGAAGGTCGAAGAGTCATCAACATTCGAATCAAAGATGTTAAGAGTGTTCCATATTTCTTTAAAATTTAACAATCAAAAGTAGATGAATAATTGTGATACTTAAAATGTTATTATCAACTATTTTGTTATTACATATGTTTTCTGCTGTTGTTATTACTGTATATAAGTATGGTTTATTTATCCAATAACAATGGAAGGTAGTTCTTCCCCTTGAATTTACAAAAAGAGAAAATTACTAGTCACTAGGTTATTTTTACTGCATTATTTCATATGTGGATATGTATTATTGAATTTGATGTTCGTATTACCAGTGATATTACTGGCATTTTACCTTCTCTTTGGTGAGCCATAGTAATAACTTATACGTTAAGGTTAATAAGCTTGCATATCTACTATTAGACCATAAATCACTCTGGTGGAGATCTCTCATACATTTGTAGCTGCAATTATGTAGCTAGAAAATGACCCGTTTACTATTTTGCTATTTATCATGGGCACTCTCTAAGGGGTGCCATAATAGATAGCAAAATAGTAAACGGGGCTTCTTTTAGCGACAGAACTGCAGGTAATACATTTGGCACTTACAAGAGCATTATGGTCTCATAGTGGACATGAGAGTTTTGTGAAACAATACCACAATGCTTTCTTTTATTACATGAATGATGAAGAATTAGTCTTTAGTTTACCTGCATAACCCTGTTTTTCACGTTTTTGTGATTACTTTACTAGTTCCATTATGCCAAACAAAATCTTTACTGCTTTTAGTCTTTATGACATTATGTATCAGATGGCAGTACAAAATACATCTTTGATCAGACCCCGAGATTATTAAACTTTTTGAATACGATTTCATTCTCAAGCTCAAGTTTTGATATGAGGATTTGTGAACCAAACTTTTTAGTTGAGCATGAAACCGTACTCAAAATGGTTTTGTACTGTTGCACGACACTCTTGTAGGCTACAATTATTGTAAGGTCAAAGTATATTAGTCTTAGTATATTATGTTATTATATCAAATAATAGCAGTGTATAAAACTCCAGCAATTTCACTGCCAGGTATGAGGACTGGCAAGTCTGAGAAGTTACCCGTCCTCATACATGTTGGTCAGTGATCGATGATATACATCTTGAAAAACAAACAAAAAATAACACGACATGCTGGTGTGCAAGGATAAAACGTTACCAGTCCTCACTGAAAATAACATGTTGCGGGCGTTCGGACGGGCTCTATTTCGAACACTGATAATAGTATATTAAAAATAATATCCAATACTATTTGTTATAATAATTTTTACTACCCGACGTTGTCTCGCCTGCTGGACATGCCAGAGTCCAGAGGGTGTCTTCTATAACGTCTGTGCGAAGTTTATCGAGTACTGTAAAATGGTGATCAAATAGGTTCCTGGTACATTTTATCGTACAAAAAAGGCTATTTATGGCTTCACATTTGTTTTCTGCTAACTAATGTCTGATGGAAACATAACTATTGTGGAACGTATCTCTAAATTACACTTAAAATATACCAACATAACCATTAATCAGTTGATTAATTAGAGCAGAAGTCTTGGCAACGGATTACCATATTACTATATTTCGACTGGGTTCTGAATACAAACATATGGCAAGCGCATAGCCCCTGAAAATGTACCTGTTGCCCAGAGTTTAGTGTTGTTAGGAGCGTAAAATAACCGACACGCCCTATATGCCTATTGTTATGAATATGTACAAGATTAATATTTCACTATGGCAATTAAGATGTTTGTTTACATGGATCTGTTGGTAATCACAGTAATACAAACAGTTGTTGAATTTCCATGTATACAAGCTCTATAGACAACTGTCGTCAAATATGATATAGATTTTATCCAATCTGCATAATAATGTTAAAAATATACGTACATGTATTTGTGCGAGGACCAATATTGTCTCAGTATAGTTGTGATCATGCGAGTATGAAAGCTTGTTGGAATCTCTGGATATCTGTATTATACAATCTCTCAGTTTATATTGAAAACATTTTACACTGTTGATTTATCTTTATATTTTCTCTCTTATTGTGATAGTTTTGTGAAGATAAAGTATTAGTATTTACTCTTTACAAAATGTTGAAGATGTGCAATACCTGTGGAAGAAATGTCTATACTTTGTATTTATTTGTTGTACCAGTCAAAGACTGCGACTTGCTTGACAGTAATTCCGTCATCTGTTGAAACCCCTGAATGATGTTTAGCATGTTTAGTTATAGAAGCTGCAAGTTGAGCTAATTCTATTTATTAATGTACCCAGTTTACTGATTTTGGTGATAAGTGTGTAGGTGAAATGTGCATCGTTGTCTTTTTTACGTACCTTACGTTGCATCCCGATTTATTACCTGTGAACCATGCTGAACAACATAATTCATCTCTGAATCAAACAGAAATTTAAGGATACGATCCCTTGTAATGTCATATTAAGATTTTCTCTGGATTTTTAGTCAATCTAAGGCCTAGACTTCTGTTAGCCTATTACCGGAATTCCTAGTGTTATATATGTCATGATATTATTCGAAATTCTAAACATATAGACATGACACACTTGCACTTGCTATTAGCGACATTGAGTAGATAGGCACTGTTATAATTTTTACCTAGGTACATGTCAATCATCGTTGTTATCGTTTCGACATGCAAGGAATACTGCGACTTATTGTCTCACCAGTCTCTTTGAGATGTGGCTTGTAGGGCTTTATGTACACACAGTTGTTAAATGATGAATTATTGTTTTAAATTATTGTTTTACGTCACGGGCGGGAATATTTCACCCAAAGGTGACGACTATTTGTTAAAGGGTTACCTTCCACAATATTAAGAGATCATGATTTGAGTGGGAGTCCAATGTTCTAAATGCTTTATACTACAGTATGTGAATATGATCTGGACAGAGCAATTTACTTTTTTCATTAATATGAATAATTATTAATATCCAACAGTTTTACAGCTATTACTGGTACCGTATATCAAATGTATGTGTATATATTATATTAACCCTCTGCATGCTGGAGGAAACTGCTTATTTCCTAAAGAGTAGTGTCCACCTAATCCAGCAGGGAGGGGGTTAATAATACAATTGCAACAGACAGATCAAATTTTCATCATCTTCATTTGAACATTTAGTCAACTGTGCTGAACATTATTTAATGTGAAGAAATCTCCCATTTTATACTAGATGTTAACCATGAATGTTCTGTACAAGAATAAAATATTTAGGTTGTTTACAACAATGGACATAGATAACATCATTAGAATGTTTAAGAATGTAGCTTCATCCTGGTAATGTAATAGTGAGGATTCCACAAATACCAGGTAATCCATATGTTCAGGGATTGGTAGCGTGATAAACTGTGTTGTAATTTAGTTTGAAGATGTATTAACACTTTTTGTACATCTAACTCCTTGGTACTTCTATACACATCATCAAACCAAACTACAGCATTGCCAGAAACATAAAGCAACCCAGTCAATCCCTGAACAAGTGGATGAATTGTGGAATCCTCACTCATTTAACCCTCTCCCTGCTGGATTAGGCAAAATCACTGCTCATTAGAGCATCTCTGGTTGCCTTCAGCATGGAGAGGGTTAATACTATAGTATTAACTGTAGACACTCTTACATCATGTACCGACTTTACTCTTGATTAAAACATACCTCCATTTAATTTGTGATTTATGTTATTAAATGATCTCGGAACGTATTACAGGCATGGGTACAACTGTGATTTCAGTGGAAAACAAGCCCAGGGTCTGGAGGATCCAGATGCAAAGCCACGCCCAAATAGATCCTTGGACAAATAAATCAACAGATTTACATGGAAAATTGCCATGCCCGCATTGAACCAGAGCCAGGTTTATCATGCAAGACACGCCCATTTGTTGATGGTCAGTAGCGAACACAAGATTCATCTCAAGACTAAGAGATTCAATCCACATTGGTTGACAACTTGAAATATCAGTTAAAACATTTCAGGATTATATTTTATTGTCAGTGTCACTCAGTGAAAGACAGTTTCCAGTTATCAGTGGTTGTTATAGTCGTTTAGGACTCATACAAAGTATGTCGTGTGAAGAAAAAATGCAGCATGGCTAAATTACTGTTAATTGTGTCCTCAGCTCTCAGACAATACCTGAAGCTATTTCAACATTGTAGGCATACAACTAAATGGTCAGTGATAATGCCAACAGTAGTGCAGTGTACAGTAGCTCAATGAAAAAAAACCCACATCAACACTAACTACACATTACAATAATAATAATAATATTTTTCATAGATTTCTATATGTCATCAAAATCCTAATAGTAAAAAGGAAAGTTTTGCTCTTAACTTTAAGTCGAGTTCTTTTTAACAGTGGACAGTACCTGTCATAAATACTAGTATATTGACTATCATTAAATCAATCTGTATTCATTCACATGCAATAATTAAATAACTGGAAATCCAACAGAATATTAATATATAAAAATATTCTGAGGAAACCTTCAGAGATGAATATTGAACAAATGAACATAAAACCAAGTCTATACTTTTAGTTCAACACGGCACCTTGTAAGCATGTACATTTTAAAGAGAATCATATTTGGTAAAGTTGCTTGCATAGAGATTCTATCAGCATATAGATTCTATGTCAGAAACATTGACTTTTGCCATGTCTGACATGTACAGTAGACCTCGCATATACCAGCCTCGGATAAACCGGACACTCACCTATAACGGACTGAATTGAAGTCCCGGTCATGTCTTAACGCTAATTACTGCATATGCGTATAACGGACTTCGCATATAATGGACAATGAGTACGTTATATGCGGCGAGGTCTACTGTAAATTATTTTTCAAACTAGTTGTAATGAGCATGATAACTATATTGCCATACATATTGTTAAAGCTTGTAGAAGACTTGTGTTAAAAGCTCTGCATGCCCTCTCAGTAAGCCGAAATGATAACTGTAGCGCATCTCTGTTTGATAAATGACTGCGACATGGTTCGCAGAGACAATTTAACAAATCGAAACGTTACGATTACTGGGAGCACACTAGTGCACAATCATTTAGGAGCTCGGCGACATCAAATACCTCACAGTCGTAAAAGTGCACAGAGGTTTTTCCATAGTCTGCTACTGCTAAAAAATAGCAGTTATGGGAATAATTATGTATTAAAAATTGTTAGAGAAACTGACACATTACCAATAACCATAAAGGGACAGAACTCTTTATTTATTCCATGCAGCAGTATGGCAATAGTAGCCATACTTCATATTTGCACCTGGATATACAGTAGACCTCGCATATAACGCCCACTTGCATATAACGTATTGAATCTGAAGTCCCGGCCCCGCCTAACGCTAATTACGGCATATGCGTATAACAGACTTTGCATATAACGGACAAAAATAGCCAGTCCCAAATGAGTACGTTATATGCGAGGTATACTGTATTTTTTAAATATTGATGTACATCATGTCACTCCTCATATAACATGGTAAACATTTTACTTTCCTAAATCATTGACTTCTCTAGACTTATTTGTATATACAAATTTCACTCGTGAGTAATTGCATGGTGAAGAGGCAAATAAAATTCTAACTTACATGATAATCTCAAAAAATGGACTTGTGTGTGTATGTATGCAATAGAAAAAAAACCAACCAGCAATGATGATGGGTACCCGGTAGGATGAGATGGAAATGTGAATGCTAACCTAGCGCCATGGAAGGAAAATGAAAGTACACCGATCCATTTACCAGGGTAATAATTATGTAGCACTTTGAGCATGCCCTTTCGAGCGTGGATATAGCGCATTAGATGTGAACTCATTATTATTATTATAATAATAATTGTTATTATTATTATAATAATAATCGTATGTAGTAAAGAGGATGTTGGGCAAGACATTGGAGCTCAATTTAGAAAAATATTCATTTTTAATTCATCACTTACAATATCAGCATGGATGACACATGTCACTTCCTACGATCCTAAGTTCAGCAATGGATCATCATTCTCTACTTCATCGATCATACAAAAATATCCAAAAGATGACATCATACTATGCAGGAACACTATTATTAAATTAATTTGACACATGCAGGGTTAGAAGTTCCCACCCTGTCTGGCACCCTCTCCCAACAGGTTGTACTATTCAACATCATCATAGTACCCCCTGTCACAAGTGTACGGATATTGAATATTGCTGTAAATTCATGCAAGGCATGTCATTGGCTGCCTGCTTCACTGATGGGTACTAATGAAAAAAAATGTGCCTTGCAAATTGATAGTCTGTTACTTCCCTTTCCCAAAGCGATACTCGCGTTTGCCATGCTAAATACTGAGGCAATGCAGGTTAGCGACTCCAGCTTCCAGAGCGTGTCAACAAACACGTCGCTACACCATGTTCCTCCATATATAATATAGCTTGGAGTTGGCTTCATTGTCAATGTATTAATATGAAATACTTCACAAATCTTCTTATGCTGTTGTCATGTAACCAAACTGTCGAGCAATTTGTGGCCTGCTGAAGTTAGACGACTTGGACCACTCGGCAGTGCACACCAGATGGCGATTTGTAGGCGATAAAAACCGTGGGGTTATGTTATGAATATACAGCCACAGGGTACATGTACGCAGCGAAGATAAGATAGTATTTCAAGCGCTTCACCCTATGTGCAGAGGATGCCCGTCCAGCAGCCCAACCCATTTCTCCTAATGTTTTAAAGGTATCCTACGGGCTAGTCGAAATTTCATAATTTTGTTATTAATATCATTATTTGGACGAGTACGTCTTAATAAGGTCTAACCCTGCACATGTCATTCTTCAGGGTCAATCAATTATCGTAATTATTATATACGTAAAGGTAGTTGAATATTTTACTCTGGCTCCTTTGGGTGAGATGCAATAAAAGTGAGAAATGTAACAGATCAAGATTCTACTTATTGATGTACATGTAGAGGTGACGAAAGACTAGAGATGAGTACAACATAGTACTTTCTGAATCATGTGAATTTGGGGGGTCAATGTTACAACTTGTACAGCATGCTAAACTTGGTATTGTTATAATAGATATTGGCATAATCAGGTTTGGTTTCTGGTTAGACAATCCGTCTACTTCAATGACATTGGGAGAGCTGATTGTTTAAATTACCATGATAAGGATCAGAGAATAGATTTAATATTTGAATTAAAAAAAAATTACATACACCATTCTAAAAGTCTACTGAAACATAATATACGATCATGTATTCTGATAATGATATACGTTTCACTTTGGAAAGATTTCTTTGAACAAATACTAATACCGGGATATCGTACAATAATTACTGATCACCAAGGCCTATATTCTATTTCAAACAATTTGTACATACATAAACCTGATTTTGAGCCAATACCATGCTTATCACTGTCCAGTTCACCGTTGTCATCAACATAACCTGAACATAATGTTCATGTTGCACCAGAAAGTCAAATTTCCATATTACAATGGATGCTCTTTAATAACCAGTGTTAAAAGGTTAGATACCTTGGCACAATGTGATCTAATTTTCCAACTGTATTATAATGCTAATAGGTTTGTCACTCCATGAAAATACATAGAAACGTGTTAAATACGGAACAATATTTGGTACATTAAATGTAACAACATGGGTGTCAAAACAGCCACAAGCAGAAAAAATAATAATATAATGTTCTATACATGTAGTCGGCATGGTCAGTGCATTGATATAAAACATTCCAATTTCTTTGGAACAATGTTCTTGTAGTTGAGTTTGTGTTTCATAATTGTCCTAGCCGCTAAACACTGCAAGCTTAAGAAAGTCAGTGGTGACACAATATCATTGATGGTCATTCCTTTGATGAGCTGCATGGGTGTCTTTCTCTCGTTATTACATGCATCCAAGTGAGCGCCTGATTTCAGAAGTGTTCGGACGATCTCTATCCGACATGGTCTGTTGGACACGGTGGTGTGGACGTTACTGGCGGCAGTGTGCAGTGGCGTGTTGCCGTCCACATCCACAGCGTTCACATCGGCACCAACTTCCACAAGAAGCTGAACCACGTCGTTGGTTGGAAACGTGCACACGGGATATCGCCCCACGTTAGTCGTTTCTTTTGCACAGGCCAGATGGAGGGGTGTGAAACCCTTAGACCCACGTGGGTCGAACTGTATGAAATCATACACAGTCTGTTTGAAGCGACGCTCCTTGTCCCCCCCAAGCTGGGCCTGTAGGCGGCACACTAAGCACAACAAGTGCATGATTATCACAAGAAGACGATGAAAATGAGTAATGTCGTGGTCGGCTACGCTGGTTTTCACCAACACCTCTTTACCTTTCCGCAGTTCGTGGATAGCGTGGACAAGAACCTTCATGATGTCTTTGAAATCCACTGGGTGTGGAGGCCGATACCGCCACTCTGAGGTCATAAACGAAAACAACTCTGCGAAGGACAAGAAGCTGCTTTGAGTCATAGGACTGAGCGGCTCCAGCACCTGCTGCTGCATGTCCAGTGCATACATCCACAGCATGATGCAGCGGTCGAAGTTGCTCATGTCTGCGTACAGCGCTCCTCGATATCGGATGTAGTAGGACGTGTCGGGGTGAGCCGGGCCTAGGATCCGCTCTCGCACCAACAACGCCTGCATTCTCATGTCGTCGGGGTCAGAGATGAGATCATCCAGCTGATCGGTGGTTGTTACTTCAATGGCGTTCTCGTATGCAGCTATCGGCATTGCTGTTTCTGGTTTTAAAACAAGATGGTTAGTGTCTTTGTATCTCTCCTCCATGGCCTGTCTCCACATTTGCAAGGCACCCATCATGTCCCGTTTCTTATCAACATATGTGGCACCGAGAAGTTCCAAAGCATCAATTTTCTCCTCGCGAGAACACTCCTTTCTGTCGATTAAAAACTCAACAATCTTCGTGAAGCCTGCAACTGCAGCAGCCAATAGGGGTGTCATTCCATAAGCATCTTTCTCCATGCGAGCGTAATGCTTCAAGAGTAACTTCATTATATCCAGGCTTCCCGACTCGGCACAGTCATGTAAAGCAGTATTCCCTGAAATCATAAAATGCATAAAAATATGGTATAATTCCAATCAATATTTTGTTTTTAGTGGGTTGACCTGTATACAACTACCATCAAAACATATCTTTACAATGGTTAGAAATCAGTCATAGTAGAATATCAATGTATCATATCCGAGGCATTCGCTTATGATAATGACGCCTGTAGAATGAATGAATTAGTGCTTTACGTTGTAGCAGGAATGTTTCACCCATATAGATGTCGCAGAACAATATCACTCGCTCACCTTATCTGTAGAGCTCTACAGACATAACAAATTATATATTTTAATATACCTTTAACACTTTTTCGATTTACATCAGCATACAGCTCCAGGAGATACTCTGCAATGTCCCTATGTCCTTTGAAACAGGATATCATCAGACATGTATGACCATGGCGATTGGCAATTTCAATATCAGCACCATGTTCGACTAAATATTTGACGATCTCGAAATGTCCATCGAAACATGCAGCCCTCAATGGTGTGGAGTTCGTGTACGTTGTCTTGTTTACGCCCGTCCCCTTCTCTACCAGGAACTTGACGACATCGAGATGGCCTGCAGCAGCTGCGCACCACAGAGGAGGGGCTCCCTCAATCATCTCCCCATCAAAAGTTACAGACCCAACCTGCTCAATGTTTGCTGTACATGATTCCACTAAGTACTTCACAACCTCAAGGTGGCCATTGCGACAGGCCATTATCATAGGAGTAGCCCCATTGGTTTTAGAGTGGATTAATTTTGACACTTCGTCTCTTGTTTTTCGATCGAGGTAGATCCGCAGACGACCGAGCTTGCCTTCCCTAGCTGCGTTGAAGACGTCACTACGGTACTCCATCGGTGTTGCTGTCCCTACTTTCTAACGGCCATAAGCTCAGCATTATCTCATTTGGTTACAAACAGCCCCGTTGGCCGAACTAACGGGCATTATTGACAGTTAATTTTACTGATAATCTGTCAAATATTTCAACATGGAGGATGCACTATTTGGCCACTAGGTGGCGTTAATATTCAAAGGGAAGACACTCTCTATAAAATGCACTGCTTTGCAAACCGCTAGTCAATGAAAGGACCTAAAGCCCTGTGTACACTGGACACATTTTTACCAACATTTTTCCAACATTTGTTGTTACAAGGCCATGTTGGAAAATGTTGCTAGTGTACACAGGGCAAATTAGTTTTACAACATGTTGGAAAAATGTCGGGAAAAATGTTGCTGTAGTGTACACAGTGTCTAAAATCAGATGTTGGAAAAATGTTGGGAAAATGTTGGAAAAATGTGTCCAGTATACACAGACTTTAAGTATTATTTTATGCAGAGGGAAGACGTTCGAAAGAAGGAACGGGTAAAAAGGCTCGATTTGCACGTGCAAATTAAGCCTATTTACCTGTGGATATTTTCGAACGTCGCCCATCTACATAAAATAATACTTACTCAAAATATTTGGTGATCGTTATATAAACAGATTTCTTTTATTACTGGTGCAATATTTTCGATTTTTTAATTTTGGTTAGGTAAAATGAAATAAGAAAATTAAGTTTTGTTTTTGTTTTTCATTCCATGGCACCAATAGCAATAGACCTTATGTATACACTCAATACTTCGGTCTCTGTAGTCCGTTCTCAAATGTGTAATCAGCCCTTTGAGACAACCCCAGTTATTATCACAGGTAAGAATAACAAAGTTACATGAACAGTACATTGGTTTCTCAAACCATCGTCAATTAAGCAAGCTTTGAGCAGCAGAAGAATGCCCTATACTGACAAGGATGATGTAAATTGCACAGTGGAAACAGACGTCATTTAACAAAATATAACTTACTTCACATAACAGACAGCGCAGGACAGACAGAACATACTTTTTACATCAAATTACACCATCTAGAATATCACAATTGCATGAACGGTTCTGTCGTTAATCAACTGTGGCTACGAAACAAGCAAGAACCACACACATTACATTGCAAGACATGATAAATGTTTCCCTCAGCACAGACACTAATTCAATATGTCTTCTCCTACCATTACATTTGCGAGCTCTTCAGCTATTTCCGGTCCTCCCCCACCCCTTGTCTCCAATTATTAACGTGTATTTTGATTGATGTAACCATCTCCTGTTCATGGCCACCTTCTATTTTAACTCCAGTATATTTGTAAGTTACGGATATGGGCGAGAGTTCTCGGATAGTAATATGTTCCTAATTGTCAAATCAGGATATCGACGTATTCATGAATATGACATCAGTTTAACAAGCCAGTGTTAATTTCTAAATCTACGATATTTTTCTTCTTTCTACACAAAGTATGCATGAGCTCACACGCCGTGACAATGATGAGGATGAACAAAACCTACTTAGAAAATACCATTGTAGTTGTGTATTTGAAGGGAACCCTACCATTGCAGGAACAACCATGCTTCTCAAGTTGGAGGTTTTGAGAATATATTAAATACTTTCCTCTTTTACCAGATGGTGTCCCGCTTAATTCTTTGTGAGGCCATTATAACTAAATCAATTTGCATTGATCGGCAATATATAGTATAGATATATATATATATACATGTATATATATACTTTGAGTGGCATATGTGCATCGTATTTCGTCTATAGAATGGTAACATCGTGGGCAATCATGTTCAATCTATACAGAAAAAGAACAAACACTTGCAAAATACAGAACAAATCTACAACTGCAGATTAGTAGCCAATGCATCAACGCGAGAAAATGTCACGTGGACAATAGAGGATCTAGCATTGAGCCAAGATAAATCTGAAATTTCACAATACGACCCTGTGTGGGCATTGGTGCCTTGTTCCCCCCGCCTTGTGGTTGTTAATTCGATATGCTAGTATCTAATTATTTGAGAACAAACAAAAGTAGTCGCGGTCCACCACAGGAATACACTGTGCTGATCATGATGTTAAGGTAAATCTTTGCCGTGTTTCATTCTTTGTAGCGCTGACAACGGCGGCCGGAAGTCTGGGTCATCCTGACTATACGCCCGTGACCAATGTCCTGTCCACGACACGGCGGCTTCCGTTCACGGTGGCAATGGTGTCTGCAATCTCGTGGACCGAGATTATTGTTGTAATCTGTTCGCGCCATAATGTTCCGATTGAAAACTGTTTAAACAAGTCATTATGCACAGTACTACTGAGCTTGCGAAGATTTCAACGCCATATTGCAATCGGAGCTGAAACTGTTAAAAGTGCGTGCTTCCGGTCTACCTGGCAATCAAGAACAGCCACAACTCTCTACCTTCATGTTCTGGAGGTTGGTGAACAGGATGTTGTGGTCGTGGTCGAAGTAGAGCATGGACAGAGCGGACAGCATGGTGGGCGTGCAGCAGGGGCCGGAAGATGTCGCCTGCTGTTGCATGTAGCTGTGATGGTTCTCGTCCTGCATGGAGAAGCGACACTCCCCGGAACAATAGTTGGCGGAATAATCCCTAGGGGCGATAACCCAATCCCACCCGAAATCCACGAAGTTGACCCTGAGTGGGTAGCGACAGCAGCGCGATTCCGTGGAATTGGCTGAGCAGCGCATGGAGTACATGCTTTCATCCCGCTTCACTCTTCTTGATCCGCGCTTCATCGTCTTCAACTCTATCATCGGCTCCTGGAAATATACATTTACAGTTGATAATATTCCATTGTGTCTCATGTAACTAATGGGTAATTAGAATTCTAGATCTTGTCAATGACTATGGAGGCAATTGCTTTTGGAAATATTGACTAACAAAAACGTAAACAAAAAAGACCTCCAAAATATTTGTCAATCACTAGTTGTCACCGGCCTGCAATGACCACAGGCAGATTGTGTTAATGTCGATACAAGTGTAAGCTAGTTCTTATTACAATTATTATTATTATTATTAGTAGTAGTAGTAGTAGTAGTACTAGTAGCAGTAGTGGCAGAAGTAGTAGTAATAGTAGTAGTAGTAGTAGTAGTAAGTAGTAGTAGTAGTAGTAGTAGTAGTAGTAGTAGTAAGTAGTAGTAGTAGTAGTAAGTAGTAGTAGTAGTAATAGTAAGAGGAGGAGGAGGAGGAGGAGTCAACAAAGGCGACTTCAAAGAAAGTCATGTGCCCGTATATTAAATTGTCCCACATAATCTGTTTAACATAATTAAAATAATTTGAATAGTGTTCAGATTAATGGCATCATCATCACCGTACGGACGTCAATTGTACTAAATACAGCGTCATTTAAGGATAAATTGAAGGAGAAATGTGCTACAATACACTCTTTACGATTATTAGTTTTACAGTGAGTGCAATGTGTTTTTACTAAGGCTTTGTCGATATAATGCTTCAAGTTAATTTCCTATTAATGTTTGTGTGTGGGAGAATGTCATATGATACATTACATTGCCAGAATGTGATTGATCTATCGGTTTTCTATTACAGCTTCTATATGAAAACATTTGGTGTAGTTTTTTTTAAAGGCACACATTGTTACTTTAATTAAAATGAAGGTTACTAGATTTCTAGTTTTCTAAACTTGTCACAACGATCCTCGTGACGCATGTTCACTGCTGATTCTAGTTGTTGACCTCGGTACAAACTGAACAGTTCCACGACTAAAAGTTCTCTTTAGCACGGAAATACTGAGGCTATTGTTCTCTACGTTGAGCAAATCTTATCATGAATGCTAATTACAAACACATACTTCTACCGAGGAATATCTTACCGAGGACCAACAGATAATCCGGAATTAAGTAATTACATAAATGGTCAGAGGTTATATGATATTACTAATGGAATCGGGGGTTATTTTCTATTTGTGTAAACTGAGTATGTGACATCTCAATGAAACCTCAACATGTATATAGCTCTTTGACCATTTTATTGTGTGTGGGCGGTCATTTTTATGACATTTGATTATTGGACAAATGTCATAATTATGACCCATCTGCTGTGTGTGTTTGTGGTCAGTGGAATACGAATGTCGATATTTGTGTATAAAGCCTCCACTAATATGCACAGGCGTCCCTCAGTGTGCGCCCTATGCTTTGTGAGTAATCTTTCGAAATCGAAACACTCACTATTCCCTAACCGTATTTCCTAGGCCTCGGTTAGCCTATTTCTGTAACTGACACACTTTATCACTGCGATCAGAAATAGATCTTGCTCAGCTTCTAGTTCATGAGGTCATGCCACTTGGATAATTAAAAACACTAATATTGAATTAGGAGTCAGGATTCTTTGATCCTAGGAAAAGACATCGCTTAGATCAATATCCTGCAAACATATGATGAAGCGAACTTCAACACGGATAATCAAACACGCACGATTTTTTGCTATTTGTGGCAAGAAAAGCGTTTGAAGTCATTGAAACTAGTTTAAGAACTAAATCTGCATGGCGTTAAATTGAATTTCTATCGATAATATTGGCATTTGGTACTATAAATTACTAAAATAGTTTCTACATTAATCTCAATGATTTAAGAAAACAATAATATAATGATCAGATACGTTAATTTGGTATATTTCATTATACTATGGAAAATACTCCTACAGAAGTTACATCTATGTATTTCTAAATGACAATTGACATTTCGCGTAACTTTACCCATTACGAACTCGTGAGAAGGTACATTCTTCCTTGTGGATTGAGCACATACACGATCATTACAAATGACATTAATTCTGCATACTGTAATATAAGGCTTGCCTGTAATTTTCCTTGGGGAAACTATACAGAAACCAAAAAAAATTAACAGGAAAGAACTTCCTAATGTAATTACATTCATTCAGTACCACACTGCATAGCTATTTCCGGATATCTATGTTTATATATAACATGTACCGGTATACTAGAAAACGCAATAGATAGTCATTGTCGTACACGACAGCCCTGACCAACACCAGTAGGATTGAAATGGTTCTGGTGCATGCACTTTCTGACAAACATTTTGAACATTAATCGGAGCAATCACTTTGTCCCATTAACAATTTGAGTTTTAGTTGATAGTTCTATTTGACTAGGTCATCGAAAGGAAACTTATTTCAAAATTATAGATTTATTGGTAAAGGTCGCT
>JAUTBV010057768.1:0-39262 GCA_032361325.1 Lepetodrilus fucensis
GTTTTGTTTTTGCTATAACCCGTTAGACGACTCAGAGCATCGTACTGGAAGCGTTTGTATTCATCACTGTTGCTGTCTTGCCAGCCTGTGATGTTGCCCAGTTTGTCGTAGTCTAGCGTTCTTGTGTTGTTGCCTAGCGGGAAGCTTTTTAATCTGCCATTGGCATCATAGGTTCGGGTGTATGCTGTGCCGTCTGACCATTTCCAGCCTGTTAGCTGATTGGCGGCGTTGTAGCTGATGTCGGTGATCAGGGGGTTGCCGTCTATTGCTATGGCGTTGATTTTATCTACATCGTAGCTGTAGCTAATCACTTTGCCCGATGGGTAGGTGACGCTTTGTAGTTTGTCGTTGTCGTCGTAGCTGTATTTTAGGCTGAGTGTTTTTCCTTCTATGGTGCTGTCTTTTTGGGTGACTTTGCCTTCGGTGTCGTAGTTGAGTGCTGTGCTGCCACTTTGATCGGTGGTTTTGCATAGGTTGCCGATGCGACAGGTGTCGTATTCATAGGCTACGGTTAGGTCGGGTGCGTTGTCCCAGCTTTCTCCTGTTTTTCGGTTGAGGAGGTCGTAGCTGATGCGGTGGGTGTTGCCGTTGGCATCGGTTATTTTTGTCTGGTTGCCGGAGACGTCGTATTGGTAGGTGGTGGTGCCTCTATCTGGGCTGGTTTCGGTTATGAGCTGGTTGAAGTTGTCGTATTGGAAGGTGGTGGTCGCGCCATTGGGAGCAATGACTTGGGTGCGGTTGCCGTTGATGTCGTATTGGTATTGGGTTTCTCCACCTAATGGGTCGATCATTTTGACTAGTCGGTTTTCTCCATCGTATTCGTTGGTGGTTTCGTTGCCTTGGGCATCGGTTGTTTTGATCTGGTTGCCGTTTTGGTCGTATTCGTAGGTGGTTTTGTTACCTTCTGCGTCTATTTGTTGGATGAGCTGGTTTTTGTTGTTGTAAACGGATTGGCTGGACAGGAGGATGTTGCCGTTTTTGTCCATGATTTTGTTGGCGGTTTGGTTGCCGTTGCTGTCGTAGCTGTTTTCGGTAATGTTGCCATCCTGATCTATGGTTTTGATCTGGTTGCCTGCTTCGTCATATTCGTTTTGTGCCATGCTACCGTCTGGATAGGTGACTTGGGTTTGTCTGCCGAGGTCGTCGTATTGGTAGCGGGTGGTTTGTGGGTTGCTGCCGTTGGCATTGCTGGTGGTGCTGATGAGTCTTCCTGCTACATCATAGTGGCTTTCGGTGATGATGCCGTTGGCATCTTGGGTTTTTAGGGCTTTGCCTGTTGGGTCAAATGCTAGTGTTTTGTTTTCTTGTCCCAGGGCATTTTTGCTGGCGGTGCGGTTGCCTTTGGCATCGTAGCTGTTTTCATTTTTTGCGCCATTGGGGGCTGTGGTGCCTTTGGATTGACCGTTTTGGGTGTATTCAAACCGGGTTTCTCTGATGTCGAAGTCGCCGGATTTTAGTAGGGTGTCTTTGCTGATTTTTTTCAGGGCGGTTATCTGTTGTTTGTTTTTGCCGGCGAGTTTTTTGTTGCCAGGTTTGACTACGCCTTCAATGCGTTTGAGTAGTAGTCCTGTGGGGTCGTATTCGGAGAAGGTGACTTTGCCAGGTTCAACTTGTTTGACGGGTTTGCGGAAGTTGGGATGCCAGTCGGTCAGGGTGGTTTTGGCTTGGGCTGTGCCTGCGGAGGTGGTTCGGGAGACGAGCAGACCTCGGTAGTCGTAGACGGTTTGGGTGATGGTGCCATTTTTGGCGGTGATTTTGGCGGGGTAGCCGTTGGCATCGTAGAGGCGGGTTTCTGCGTTGCCGTCGGTATCGGTGATGCTGGCGAGTTTCATGATGCCGTGGCTGATGTCGAAGCGGTAGGTGTCGCTGGCATCGGTGGCAAGGTCGGTGACTGTGACGGTGTCTGCGCTGTAGTTGATGCTTCTGGCGCGGGTGTTGTTGGCGGCGGCACTTTGGGTGATTCTGCCTTGATCGTCGTATTGATAGCTGGCGACGGTGGTGCCGGTGGTATCGGTGATACGGGTGAGTTTGCCTTCTGTGTTGTAGTGGTAGTGGTTTTGTGTGCCGTCTATTTTGGTGACGCTGTCTAGTTGTTTGTTATTGTTGTAAGCGTAGGTGACGGTTCCGTCAGGACCGGTGGCCTGGCTGAGTTGGTTTTGGGGGTTGTAGCTGAGTTCCAGGGTTCTGCCGAAGTGTCCGGTGATGAGGGTGAGTTGGTCTTTATCATTGTAGCCAAGGTGGATGCTTTGTCCCTGGGTGTTGGTGACTTGGGTGAGTTGGCCTTTGTTGTTGTAGGTTTCCTGGCTGTCTGCCGGGGTGGTGATGATCCAGTTGTCTCCGTCTTGTGTTAGGGCGAGCGGGGTGCGAGTGGTGGTGGTCCATTCGCCGTCTTTTTTGAAGAAGGTGTAGGTGGTGCCATCGGGACGGGTGAGGTTGTGCAGGGGATAGGGGTTGCTGCCGTCGGCATTTCTGACGGGGAGTGAGGCTACGATGTCGCTTTGCAGGTAGATGTCGCAGAGGCCTTCGTGGAAGAGGGCTTGGCCTTGTGCCAGTTTGCCGTTGTAGGCGGTGTCTTTGATGCTGTTCCAGCCTTGGGTACAGGCACTTTTTGCATCGGTGTATTGGGCTGTTTTTGTGCCTTGCCAGTTGTTGTAGCTGATGCCGTTGCCGTCAAAGTGGCTGGCGTAGTTGTGTTGCCAGCCGCCAAGTGCTGCCTGGGTTGCGCCTTGGGAGGTGTAGAGGCGACTCAGGTTGAGTGTGCTGGAGGAGAGGTCTGTTTCGCTTTGGCTGAGTTTGCCGCTGGCGATGTCTACGCCGTTGACGCTGCTACCGCTGGTGCTGGATTCAGGAGCTAGATACCAATACCTTGCTTGGGAAGTGTTGGTATTATGACAGGATGTGAGGGCAAGAGCGATGAGACTGGAAAGTACTAAGCGATCTGCTACGTGTTGTGTTGTGTTGTGTTGTGTTGTGTTGTGTTGTGTTGTGTTGTGACAACATTATGATCCCCTTTATGTTTTGTAAGAAAGCCTGAGATGAACGCTATCTTAACAAGCTGTCATATGCTTGTAACTCACCCAAACAGGTGAGATATTGATTATTTTTTAAGCACGCAAAGAAAATAAAGGCTGAATGTAATGCTTTTCCATCGCTAATGCGACAGCGTGTACTTTATTGTTAACACACAATTTTTGGTGAATATTTTTAAAGTGTGTTTTTACTGTATTTTCTGCAAGATGGAGTTCTTTGGCAATTTGCCTATTAGTTTTTCCCTCTGCTGCCTTGTTAAGACAGGTTGTTTCTCGTGGGGTTAATGGCGAGTCAGGTGAGATTTCTCTAGACATTTTATACGTTTAACCCCCTGTGTTTTGATGAACATCAGCTTAATGGAGACAAGGTACAGCTGTCTACCTGTCAATTCTTACAGGTTTATGGTCTTTTTCCTCTAATAGATTCAATAACAATGGTAATGGGCGGCATCAAATAAAAGGTCACTACTCTCTAGCTTGCACCTCACGTATACTTTGCAACTTCCACTTGTAACAACAGTAAACCATGAAACTTACCGCAGAAGAATTTTTAAACTGGGAACATAAATCCATCACCTTGCTTGGCATGTCTGGCATTGGAAAAACCTATCTTTCCAATATCTTACGAAGCAATGAGTGGTTTCATTATTCTGGTGACTATCGCATTGGCACACGGTATTTAAATGAGCCAATCCTCGATAATATCAAGCAACAAGCCATGCAAGTCCCCTTTATACGCGACCTGCTACGCTCAGATTCTATCTACATCAAAAACAATATTACAGTCGATCATCTAAAGCCTGTTTCAAGCTTTATTGGCAAACTGGGTAACCCTGAAAAAGACGGGTTAGCCTTAAAAGAATTCAAACGCCGCCAAGCTTTGCATTTAAAAGCAGAGATTGCCGCCATGCTTGATGTACCTGAATTTATTAAAAAATCACAAGAGCTCTACGAATTTAATCATTTTATTAATGATGCAGGCGGCAGTGTATCCGAGCTAAATTCCACTGAAGTCATTGAAACACTCACAAAACATACGCTTATTCTCTATCTCAAGGCGACTAAAGAAGATGAGAAGATGCTCATCAAACGCGCCAAGTCGTCCCCCAAGCCCATGTATTACCAGGAAGGATTTCTGGATGAATATCTTGCTCGTTATATGCAGGAAAATGACCTTGAATATGTATCCATGATTGAACCTGATGAGTTTGTACGCTGGGTATTTCCTCATCTATTCTATAATCGTATCCCTCGCTATGATGCCATCGCCAGCGAACATGGCTACACCATCTCAACGCCTGAGCTGTATAAGATTAAAACAGAAGCAGACTTTATTGCACTGGTTGCCAAGGCAATCGACAGACAACAATAGGGAATAATCATGCCACTCGTTGCCCACAATGAATTACCCACATTTAGCCGTCTTGTCGAAGAAGGTCAAACAGTTCTACCAGCACAACACGCTGAAGAACAAGATATTAGAGAGCAGCATATTGGGCTATTAAATATGATGCCCGATGCCGCGCTGGCTGCTACAGAGCGTCAGTTCTTCCGTATGGTTGGCGAAAGCAACCCGATTATTCAGATCCATATTCATCTGTTTACTCTGCCTGCTTTAAAACGCAGCGAAAAAGCTCAGGAGCATATTGATAAATACTATGAGAGCTTTGAACAGCTTAAAGAAGACGGGCTAGATGCACTAATTATCACAGGTGCCAATGTAACCGAAGCCAACCTTGCCGACGAGCCCTTCTGGAATCCTTTAATAGAAGTAGTTGAATGGGCAACAAAAAACGTAACCTCTATACTTTGCTCCTGTCTCGCAACTCACGCGGTAATGCAGTTTAAAAATGATCAAAAGCGCCAGCATCTAGAGCGAAAGCGCTGGGGAGTCTTTTCTCATCATGTCATGCAGCCCAGCCACCCTCTAGTTCGCAATATCAATACTCGTTTTGACGTGCCTCATTCTCGGTTTAATGAAGTCACCCCTCAGCAATTTGAGGAATCTGGCTCTATCATTCTTGCACTAAGCGATGAAGCTGGTGTGCAGCTTGCTACTAGCAAAGACGGTTTAAGAATTGTCTATTTTCAAGGGCATCCAGAATATGATGCTATTAGCTTGCTCAAGGAATACAAGCGGGAAGTTATACTGTATTTTCAAGGCATTAATGAAACTTACCCCCCCTTTCCAGCTCACTACTTTGACCCTACAGTAAAGGCGATTTGTGAAGAATTCCAAGACCGTCTTATTACCTGTAAAGCTAATAATGAGCCAATGCCAAATCTCCCTGAGCACCTAATTACACCGCTCCTGCATAATACGTGGCACGATACAGGTTCAGCAATTATGAGCAATTGGCTAGGGCTTGTTTATCAATATACCAATCCGATACGCAACCAGCCGTTTATTGAGAATGTAAACCCTGATGATCCTTTAGGGATCTCTGATTAAGGAAACACTGATCAAGTCGGGTGAAGTTTTTCAATTTCCAGAACTGTTCAGTTTTTGCATAAAAATAGAATGAATAGTGAGTTTTTTAGGTGAAAAAAGGGCGATTCTGATTTTGAAAAAATTCGATCAGACTTAATCAGAGCTTCCTTACCAGACCTTACCCACTGTAGGCTATTGATTTACCCGCTCTCTCTCAGCATACTTATTCTATGCAGCAATTATCCAATGAAGACAATTTACGTCTCAATGTTCTCTTAGCTCAACCCTTGCAAGCCATTCGTATCAATGAAGGCTCGATGACGGTTCATGCGCTGACAGAAAAGGGCGAAGCAAAAGTACAGCTCAACCCCACTATCGGGGATGAGCAATACCTGCGTCTGGTGCGCGAATTGTTTTCAATGAAAGTCACTGGTCGCCCAGGTGGCTATCCTGTTTTTCTGAAGAGCTGGACACGCATGGGCCATACGGATAACACCGTTAAACACATGTTATTGCTGGGTGAATCTGAGGCTATTATTGCGTTGGTCTACGGCCCCCCTCTCAGCCATGAAATGGGGCGACGAGTGTGGTGGACACATCCGACAACAGAAGTTGCTCGCCGATTACTTACATCCCCAGAAATAGTCGAAGGAGAGCTAGGCAAAGAGCTGGTGGAGTTCCTACTCGAATTTTTACCCTTTGAGGAAGTGCAACTAGATGTTGTTGATACTGTTTACCTATGTTTACAAGGTGACCTGATTTCTGAAGAGAAGCGTACAGAGCTATGGAAACGTGCTGGGCGCAAAAATCCTTATTATGTAGGTTTTTTGCACGGTACAAGAAACATTCCCATTGATACAGAACACAGCAAACACTACGAAAAAGTAAAAACCCAGCTAGCTGATTTAATTGATACTGATAATATTTACGCCCAAGAATTTTGCAATATACTCAGTGCAGAAGGGCAACGTTGGCTCTATACACTGAAAATGGCACTCAAGAAGCCCGTAGATCCTGATGTCGTTATTTCACTCTTTATTGCCATTGATAAATATTTTAATATTCCCTTTGATGAATCTCGTGGCATTCGAGAAATTGCAGATGCCGACACTAGGGCAGCCCTGCTGTGCAGTAATTCTGATAGTTGCCCAGAAGATATAAAACACGTTATCCAAGCACTGGATAAACAACATCTAAAAGCATTACATGCATTTTTAATGCTTGCACAACTTGGAGAAGACACTTTAATCCCCATATTTGCAGGTAATGACTCCGTTGGTAATGTGATGCGCAAGCGCTTATTGCCAGTAACAACCCCAATACTAGAGAGGGTTGCCGACTTAATGTCATAATGCTTTCATTATGATAAACCCAGAGGTGAAAAATGCCCTATTACGTTTTTAAAATTACCCAGCCCACCGCGCTGGTTAAAAATCTAGACTTTCAAGGCTCATTTGAAGAGTATCGTGATGCAAGAGAATGCGCCCGCGGAATTAGAAAAGAGCTGCCTTTAGACGGTGGGATTACAGTTAAGATGTTGCATGCTGTTAATCAATTGGCTGCCGAAGAAGTATTGATGGAGAAAAGAGAGGAAAAAGTCGTTCTGGAATGGGAAAAATAAGTCGCAAGACATAATTAGAGACTCCCACCTATGGATGAAGATGCTTACCGCCAGATTTACAAAGAGGTCAATAAAGACCGCTGTATTTTTGAAAAGGCACTGACAAACCGCCGTTGCAACTGCGAGCAAAAGCAGCGTTTCAATCTGGCAACACGCGAAGCAGTAGGCTGCCGATCAAAAGCCGCGCTTGTAAATTGCACCCAGTATCTTAATACCATGCGAGAAAAGGCACGATTTTCTCTTAAGGTTACTACCATCCTTGGCCCCATGCCTCACAATAAAGAGTTGCAAGTACAAGCGGGCGGCTGTTTGGAGCTACAAAAGCTGCTCTTCCCAGAATGTGCTGAACATACCACTACTGATAATATTTACGAACTGGTTAACAAGTCACTTGCTGAATATGCAAACATAGACAATTTCCCCTATGGCGAGATTGTTAAGGGCATAGTTAAATACCAAAGTCGAAAACGGAAACGTCGTTAATGGATCATTACCCTATATTTTTAAACCTCAAGAATCGTCAGGCTGTCATTATTGGTGGCGGCAGTGTTGCCGAGCGCAAGGTCTACTCATTACTCTCAGCAGGTGCAGAAATACACGTTATTTCACCCAAACTAACTTCTGCACTTCAGCAATATGTCACTAATGGCAACATAAAATATAGCGATAGAAAATTCTCAGACAGCGATATCAATCATGCTTTTCTTGTTATTGCTGCCACTAATGATCATGATCTTAATGCACACATTGCCAAGCTTGCTGATGAAAATAATACACTCATCAATGTTGTCGATAATCCCGCTCTTTGCAGCTACATTGTACCTTCAGTGGTGGATCGCTCTCCCGTTACCATTGCGGTATCAACGGGCGGCGCTTCACCTGTTTTAGCGCGCCAACTACGCATGAAGCTGGAAACGATGGTTCCCTCAAGCTGTGGACAACTCGCCGCTATTACCGAAGAGTACAGAGATAAGGTCAAACAACACTTTGCAAACAGTGATCAGCGTAAAGCCTTCTGGGAAAAAGCCCTTAAAGGGCCTTTTGCCGAGCTTGTTTATGCTGGGCAGGAAGATGATGCTCGTCGCTTACTCGACAGCCTGTTAGAAGATGACAGCGATGAGGAAATGGGCGAAGTCTATCTGGTAGGTGCTGGCCCTGGTGACCCCGATTTGCTCACATTCAAAGCAGTTCGACTTATGCAGCAAGCAGATGTGATGGTCTATGACCGCTTGGTATCCAAAACTATTCTGGATATGGCAAACCGCAACGCCGAGCGCATCTATGTCGGTAAAGAAAAAGATAATCATGCTGTGCCACAAGACAAAATCAATGATTTACTGGTTGAGCTGGCAAAACAAGGCAAGCGCGTCTTACGCTTAAAAGGCGGTGACCCCTTTATCTTCGGGCGCGGTGGTGAAGAAATTGAAACGCTGGCGAGTGAAAACGTACCTTTTCAGGTTGTACCTGGCATTACAGCAGCGGCAGGCTGTGCTTCTTACTCTGGCATTCCCCTCACCCATCGCGATTATGCCCAGTCGGTAAGCTTCTCTACAGGTCACTTAAAAGATGGCAGCATAAATCTAAACTGGGAACAGCTTGTTCAGCCTAACCACACCATTGTTTTCTATATGGGGCTAACGGGCGTTAATGTGATTAGTGAGCAACTTCAGGCACATGGGCTAGCAGGAACAACACCAGCAGCCTTGATAGAACAAGGAACAACACGTAACCAACGAGTTCATATCGGCACGGTTGGCACACTGCCTGAACTCGTAAAGACATCAGGTGCGCGTGCGCCCACATTAATGATTATTGGTCACGTTGTGGAGCTTCATGAAAAACTCCACTGGTACAAACCGCAACAGCATGTTGTTCCCGCCACTGAATTCAGTAAGAATGAACCAAAATCCTAACGCTGAGAAACCATAATGGATGATATAGAAATAAAAGAAGTAAAGATCGGGCTGGAAGACGCATTTAAACAAAATATGAACGAAGGTGGTAACTGCTCAGAAGCAGAGCCATTTGCTCTTCAGTGTATTGACGATAGCATGGAGCCAGAGTTTGATACTGGCTGTATCATCATTATTGATCCAGGTGGTGTGGCGCGTGATGGGGCATTTGTTTTTGCTAAAGACTTAGAAGGTGAATATATCTTTCGCCAGCTACGCATGACGGGTGATGATCTTTTCCTTGTGCCTCTCAATGACCTGTATGATACCTTCCAAATCCCTGATTTATCTTATATTGAAGGTATTATATCTCAACGTGCTGGCAAGAAACGTACCTACCATAAATGGTATGACAAATGAGCAAAGCCCATTTAAATAGCTCCATCTTTGATATTGATCTGGATGATTTTGAAGAAAAGGTTATCAAGGCATCTCACCAAGTACCTGTGTTAGTAGATTTCTGGGCAGAATGGTGTAGCCCTTGCTTATTTATTGCTCCTGTGCTGACTGAGGTTGTTAATAGCTACAATGGAAAAGTGCTACTCGCCAAGCTGGAAGTCGATGAAGGTGAGAATATGAAGTTAGCTGGGCGCTATCAGGTACGCGGCTTTCCGACCATTATCCTTTTTGAAGATGGGATTGAAGTAGAACGCTTTAGTAGCGCCCGACCTAAAGGCTTTATTGAGGATTTTATTGAATCTAATAGCCGTATTCTGGAACTGCCTTGAAGCCATGTGCCTTCCACAAAGGCGATGCTTAATATTTATATAAAAAGATGATTCTATTGTACTTTAGGGCACCTCTATTAATTCTATCCCAGAGGAAAACAAACCATGAATTAATAGAGATGCCCTTATATTAGGTCTAATTAAGTCATTTACGAGCAATCTAGTAAAAAACAAGCTTCATCAAAAACTCTATTGTGGATTCCTTCAAGCAGAGGAATCCACCACCCATATCAAATGATATAATATCAATAATCGTTCCTATAGAGCTCCCATCTCATTCTGTCATTCTCCATAGATTCATAAATTAAATTCAACATATGTTGACCCTTCTGCATTTCAATAATGGCTTCTACATATTTCGCTGATTGACGGTTAAAGCTATCAATCTGATCGCTAAAGCTTTCACCCGCAATTTTCCTTCCACTTAATAGTGTGTAAGTCCCTTCATAAAATCCACCACCACTAAACTTTCCAACAAAGGTTTTATAGCAATTACTAATGTTATCTTCTTCATTACAGGGCTTTTTATGCTTTATCCAGTGATAGGTGCCTTTGCCATCCTTTTTACCTTTTGCCATTTCACCCACATAAGTTTGTACTACATTTTCTGAAATGAATTTTAAGGTACCTTTTCCTTTGGCGTAGCCATTGAAGCACTCACCATCCCAGCTAACTTGCTCATTAGGCTCTGGCGCAGGATTCCAGACTAAACAACCATTCTTTTCTTCAAACCACTTTACCTTTGATGTACTACCACTTTTATAGGTGTATTCACCTGCGACTGGATGAACATCTTTCCATGTTCCAACATACCGCGTTCCATCTTGCCACTCACATTCATTGTAGCCATTTAGTTTTCCTTTCTTTAGGCTACCTGTACAGACTACATGCTGACTAGGCTGTTGCTCTTCGCCCTTGTTAGGCTTTTCAGCTTCCCAAGCCATGGTAATGGTTCCACTACCCGAGGCATAACCATCCTCACATTTCCCTGTCCATTCCGTTTTTTCTACCGATAGGGCTGCGCCACTCCAGACTCGGCATCCATTTTGATCTTTGGTCCAGATTCCTTTTTCATGCTCAATTAATTCATCTTCTGTAAGTACAATATCTTTTGTCTGCTCTACTTCTTTACCATCAGTTCGGGTAAATACCCCTTTGCCAAATTTGTTATGAATGATATTACCTTCGAAGGATTTATAACAATAAAACCGATTAGTTTCTGTACAAGGTTTTTCATGCTTTAACCATGTATAGATGCCTTTTCCATGCTTATCATTATCCTTCCATTCGCCTGAATAAGTATGACCATCTTTCCAAATAAGCTCACCCTGACCATTTCGCATGTCATTTGCCCATTCTCCTTTATATACATCTCCATTAGCCCATGTGAAGGTTCCTTCCCCCTGAAAACGATCATCTTTCAACATACCAGAATAAGTATGACCACTACCCCATTTACAGTCATTTTCTCCATCCAGTTTTCCATGTTTTAAGTGTCCTTCACAAACCATCTGTGAAGGTGATTCCTGTGTTTCACCTTTTTTTGGATCTTCTGCTTTGTGGATCATGGTAATAGTGCCCTTTCCTGAAGCATAACCATCTACACATTTTCCTGTCCATGTGGCTTTTTCCAAAGGTGAATTTCCAGCATTCCAAAACAAACACTGATTTTGATCTACAGCCCAGTATATTGGATCCCATGCATTCTTTTTCTCTATTTTTGTGCCATTTATTAGGGTGAAGGTTCCTTTTCCATATAGCCCTTTGCTAAAAGTTCCTGCATAACTTTTTATGCAGTAGTCAATAGTGTTTTTGCTATCACAAGACTTATCTTGTCTACCCCAGGTATACGTTCCTTTACCATCACGCTTTCCCTCAGACACCGTACCCACATAGGTTTGCTCCATATTTTTTGAAAGAAATTTCAATGTACCTTCACCTTTAGCATAGCCATTAAAACATTCGCCATCCCAAGTGACTTGCTCATCAGGTTGAGGACCTGGATTCCAAACTAAACAGCCATTTTTCTCCTCAAACCATGTTACTTTCTTTTTAGTACCGTTTTCGTAGGCATATTCACCTGCGACAGGGTGGGCATCTTTCCATGTTCCTGCATAGTGAGTACCATTTTTCCATGTACATTCGTTAGAGCCATTGAGCTTTCCCCTCTTGAATATTCCCGTACACTCTTGGGATTCATTGGCTTCTCCCTTCACAGCCTCCCAAACCATGCTGAATGTTCCTTCACCAGAGGCGTAGCCATCTACACACTCACCCGACCACTCTGTTTTTACTACAGGTAATGAATGACTGCTCCAAATCTGACAACCCTTTGCATCTTTTACCCAACCTCCTCGACCCAGCAGTTTCAAATCGTTAAATGAAAGCGGGTAACTTCTTGTCTGTTCTATTGTTTTTCCACTGAGTAGTGTGAACGTACCTTTTCCAAATTTATTATCGACAAAATTTCCTTCAAAGCTTTTATAACAGGAGTATGGATCTATATTTGTACAAGGCTGGTTATGCTTAGACCATTCAAAAGCACCCTGTCCATTCTTTTTGTTACTCGCCCACAAACCAGTGTAAACACCCTCCTTCATGGTCATTATGCCTTCACCTACGCGCTGTCCATTTGCAAGCATTCCTGTAAAAGATGAACCCCCTAACCCTTTACATTCAGTTTCTCCATTCTGAATACCTTTTTCCATTGTTGTTTTACAGACCTGCTGCTCAACTTCTTTTCCAACCTTCCATGAAACAGTCAGCTTACCTTTGCCAGAAGCATAGCCATCCTTACAGTCTCCTTCCCATAATGCCTCTCCCACAGGAATATCAGGGTAGCTAAAAAAAACACAGCCCTGAGCATCTTCAACCCTAATCTTATCTGTGTTAACTTCCCCCCCACTTTCTACTCTTGAACCACAACTTATTAGGGTTAAGGTAACCATAATGCCAATAATGACTCGTAATATTTTTCTCATGTGTACTAGGCTCTTTTATTAAGGAATCTCTGATTAAGTCGGGTGAAATTTTTCAATTTCCAGAATTGTTCAGTTTTTGCCTAAAAATCGAATTAATAGTGAGCTATTTGTGAGATTTTTAGGCGAAAAATGAGCGATTCTGGTTTTGAAAAAATCACTCATGACTTGATCAGAGCTTCCTTATGGTATAAGGGCGCCTCCATTAATTCATGGCTCGTTTCCTGTGGCTATAATATGTCCCACAGGAACTCCGACCGGAATTAATAGAGATGCCCATAAGTACTTAGGGTTAGACTAGGGTCGCTTTAATGCTAGGGATCTAACCACTAACTCTATGATTATCCTCTAAGATATCAAATGTAAAAGATAGGCTCTTACTTATCAACGAGAAGAATTAGTAGACAATATGATGAAAGGCGCTCAGTAACGCTAGAGCTAAAGGAGGGGGCGGTAGACTTTACTGAGCCTGACAGTGGAAGCTAATACGCCTTTGTAAGACAAAAGGGTGTATTCAAGAATATCTAGATATCCTAGTTTATAACCGCATTTCCTGATTTATCAATCAATGCATTCTTAGAAAATGACTTTTCACACTCTATACATTTATAGATAGGATTCATTCTTAAGATATATTTTCTGATAAAACCACGACGGACTCTTTCAAATCTGGAAGTACTACAGTTAGGGCAGGTTCTGTGCTTTCTATAATTAGTCATTATACAATCCTTGTATTGTCATTTTATATGATAATACTATTAATATACTTACATCTTGTAACGACATTGATTATTCATATTCGTTCATTTTTTTATTAGAAGCTATGAGCTTTGACACAATGCAAGTATTTAGGGGAGAAAATATGAGCGAAAATATATCATAACTGATTAAAATATCAACTAAATTTTTAGTCTTTAACAAAACTTATTCCGCCATTCCTACTTTCATCAGTGGCAACATCGCTGTCTGTAGGCTTTTAAATAAGCCTTTATTTTGTTGCTCTTCTGCTGCCAATAACTGTTTCATATGTTCACGCTGAGTCGGTGCTGCAAAGCAAGCTGGGCAATTTTCAATAATAATAGGTAATTTTGCCTGTTTCGCGAAGTCGGCAGTTTGCCGTTCTCTTACATAGACCAGAGGGCGTATTACGCGCAAATCACCTTCATTAGTTACATAGTTAGCCTTCATGGTATTCAACTTTCCACCATGAAAAGCCGACATTAAAAAGCTCTCAGCCAAATCATCAAGATGCTGGGCAAGTGCAATAACGTTATAGTCATTCTTTCTCGCTGCACCATAAATAATTCCTCGCTTCATCCGCGCACAGAAAGAACAAAAGGATTTATTATCGAGGTGTTTTTCCGCCAGTTCTACAATGGGCTCTTTACAATAGTGATAGTCAATTTCTAACTCTTCCATATATGGAATGAGCGGTGTTGGATCAAAGCTATCAGCCATTGGATCTACTGTAACTGCTCCTAATTTGAATGAAATAGGAGCATGTCGTTGAAAATGAATTAATAAATGCAATAATGATAACGAGTCTTTACCGCCAGACAGCCCCAACAAAACGCGATCTCCATCCTGAATCATGGAGAAATCAGCTAATGCCTTTCCTGTCTGTCGAAGTAAGGATTTTGGTGCTTTTATTAAATTTGTCATAAACTCATATAATGTAATTAATTTTTTTATCTCTATGCAACCACTTTATCCACCGATTCATGCTTATAAACACTTCATGCTGCAAGTGGACGAGCTCCATAGCCTGTATGTTGAAGAGTGCGGAAACCCTCAGGGTATTCCTGTTGTATTCCTTCATGGCGGACCAGGGGCTGGGTGTGAAAGCTATCATAGAAGCTTTTTTGATCCTGACAAGTACCGGATTATTTTATTTGATCAGCGCGGTTGTGGTCGCTCCCATCCTCATGCTGAACTTGAAAGTAACACAACAGCTGATTTGCTCACCGATATGGAGCTTATCCGTAACAAGCTGCATATTGAAAAATGGGTGGTTTTTGGTGGCTCGTGGGGTTCAACCCTTGCACTAGCATACGCTCAAACCTATCCTGAAAAGGTGTTAGGGCTTATTGTCCGTGGCATTTTTCTTTGCTCTGAGGACGAGCTGCACTGGTTTTACCAGCGCGGCGCAAGTCGTATCTTTCCTGATTACTGGGCTGATTTTCTTGCTCCGATCCCTGAAGATGAGCACGATAATCTTTTACAGGCTTATCATAAACGCCTGATTGGAGATAATGAAATTGCCCGCATGGGCGCTGCCAAGGCGTGGTCTACCTGGGAAGGAAGAACCGCTAATCTGCAACCAAAAAGATCCGTTGTCGATCACTTTTCCGATCCATATAACGCTCTCAGCATAGCGCGAATTGAAACACATTATTTTGTCCACGAAGGTTTTTTTGTAAAAGATCAGCTCATTAACAATGCGCATAAGCTGGCAAATATCCCCGGATTTATTATTCATGGTCGCTACGACATGATCTGCCCATTGGAGAATGCCTTTCGTTTACATAAGGCGTGGCCAGAAGCCAAACTAGACATTGTTGATGCATCAGGACATGCTGCTAGTGAAACTAGGATTATTGATAAACTCATTAGTGCAACCCAGCAAATGCTCGATATTATAGAAGCAGATCAAAAATGATAGGGCTCATTCAACGTGTCACCCAAGCTGCCGTAAGCATAGAGGGTAAAACAACAGGGTCTATCAATGAGGGGATTCTACTTTTTCTCGGTATTGAGAAAGATGATAACGAAAAGATAGCTAAACGCTTACTAGAGCGGGTAGCGGGTTATAGAATTTTTGAAGATGAAACGGGGAGAATGAATCGCTCCTTAAATGATATTCAGGGAGAGTTACTGATCATATCTCAGTTCACTCTTCCCGCTGACACAAAGAAGGGCACACGCCCAAGCTTTACACCTGCTGCCAACCCAGAGCTTGGTAAGCAACTTTATGAGCTCTTTATCAAAGAAGCTCAGTCTTCTGCATCCATTCAGAATATTCAAACCGGAGAGTTTGGTGCTGATATGCAGGTTAGCCTTGTAAACAACGGACCTGTCACTTTTTGGTTACAAGTGACAAGCTAGGTTCTTTCCGCAACATCTTTTTTCGTTCCAGACCCATCACAGTAAGAATCTCTGATTAAGTCGGCGATTTTTTTGATTTCCAGACTAATCAGGACTTCTCATAAAGAACTGCTTTTTTTGAAAAAGTTTTCTCACAACTACCACACTTATACATAGCTTTTGTATTAAGAAGTTGTTTCTGTATAAAGCTGCGATGCTCTCTTTTTATTTTACTACTCTGACAGTATGGGCAATATTTACCCTGTTTATACGTAATCATACAACCCCCAAATACTAACTGATGGTCAATAGATGACCTCTTCACGTACCATAACCGCCAAAGTTTCAAGCAAGCTTATACTTATCTATAGCCCACACCTGTCATTGTCTTATGCATGGTTGAAATATCTTTACTGGTACTTCTCACGAGTTTATCCAGACTAAGAATAATAAACTCTAACAGGTTTACTGCAATAAAAGAATGCTCAATTGTTAACCGCTTATACATCGGGCGGGTTACAACCACTAGGCTTGCACCCTGTTTTCCAGCCTTTAGCCTTACTGTTCTTGGTAGCTTATCAAAAAATGACATTTCCCCTACCAGACCTCCAGGCTTTATTCTTCCCACCTCAATTTCTGTAGAACCTTCTTCCTGAAATAGGCGTACTTCACCATTGATCACAAGGAAAAATTCATCACCAACCTCACCCATATCAGCAATAATTCCTTTTGGAGTGATATCTCTGATTGTTGTAAACCGTAAGAAAGTAGCCACCTCATCACGAGTCAGTGCTTGGCAGAACTTTCCACAGGTTTCTATAACATCTTCAGATTTAATTTCGTTTTCTCTCATAACTCATTCCCACCTTATATTTCTGATATACTTCCGTGCTGGTTTGGCTCTTACCGAGCCTCCTGTAAGAAGGTCTGAATAGACTATAAATTATCCAGCGAATTCCTTAATCAGAGATTCCTTAAATACATTATACGGCTATCTGCTTCACATTCACTAAACTTTGAATAATTATTGTAGTAGCTTATCAGTAGAACACATTACATTTTAGAGAGAAATAATGAGTATTAGCAACGATGCCATACAAAAACTATTAAACGATGCCATACCTAATGCAGAGATAGCCATATCAGGCGATGGGTACAAATACGAAGCGCATATTGTGAGTGATGCTTTTGAAGGGCTAAACACGATGAAGCGTCACCAACTCGTTTATAGTGCTTTAAATGATGCCATCGCATCGGGTGAATTACATGCACTAACCATTAAAGCCTTCACACCCGCTGAAGCATAACGCTATAACCAAATTTAATAACAAGAGAAAAACTAATGAAAATAATAAAATATTCCACCCTCTCCCTCGTATTGTTTGCTGGCATTCAAACAGCCGCTATTGCTGACCAAAAAATAAAGTCTGAATCCATTATCATTGAGGGCAAGCTAGGCACAATCAAAGAAGAACGCGTTAAAAGCATTCAATCTGAAGTGACTTATACACCAAGCGGTAATGGCATTGGCTACAGCATTATCAAGCCTACTCAGGAAGGCGGAAGTATGCTTGATGAACACAGTAACTCTGGCGAACTCAGCATTCCCAGCTGGACAGTATTTAACTGGTAGCCAACTATGGAAGACAAGTCTATTACTCTCGATTTACGACGCCTGCTCTGCCCAATGCCTGTTATAAAAGTACAGGAAGCCATTCAGTCCCTTGATGCAGGCACACAAATCACGGCTATTTGTACCGACCCTGGCGTATTACATGATATTCCTGCTTGGGTGCGTGTGCATGGACACAAACTCATAAGCACAAATGAAGAGGATCATGAGTACACTGTCACTGTCGAGGTCATGACAACATAATGTCAGCTACTTCCAATGGAATGGAAAATAGTGACAATCAGGCACGCTATCAGGCAACTCGCAAAGTCACCTTAATAGGCGCTGCCACCAATGTTACTTTGGCTGGCGCTCAAATACTGGGCGGTCTACTCACTCACTCCCAGGCACTTCTTGCCGATGGCGCACATACGCTATCTGATCTGGCAACCGATTTAATCGTGCTTGTCGCCGCAAAAATGGCAAGCAAAGATGCCGATGAAGACCATCCTTACGGACATGGTCGCTATGAAACAGCAGCAACCATTATTCTTGGGCTTATCCTCAGCCTTGTTGCTGTCGGTATTGCCTATGACTCTATTACTCGCCTGCTAAACCCTGAGCTTTTGTTAAAACCAGAAGCATTAGGAATCTTCTTCGCGCTACTTGCCATTATTAGCAAAGAATCTCTCTTCCATTACACAAAAAAAGTGGCAAACCAGATTAACTCTCCCATGCTTCATGCCAATGCATGGCACCATCGTTCTGATGCCATTTCCTCTCTTGTGGTACTTATTGGCATTGCTGGTTCTGTTTTCTTGAATATTCGCTGGCTGGATACAGCGGCTGCAATTGTTGTCTCCATTATGATTTTAAGCATGGGTCTGAAAATGCTTATTGAGAGCATTATGGAGCTGGTTGATACCGCTTTAGATCCAGAAGAAGTAGAGAAGATACAACAATTTATTACCACTATTGACGGTGTGAGCAGCGTGCATATGCTACGTACAAGAAAAATGGCAGGGCGTGCTGTTGCAGACGTACACATTCAGGTAGACCCCTTTATCAGCGTATCTGAAGGTCACCATATTGCAGAGCGAGTTATGTACTCACTTAGTGCTGAATTCCCAAATTTGCAGGATGTTACCGTACATATAGACCCTGAGGATGACGAGTGCTCAAGCCCCTGTCGTGGTCTGCCATCCAGAGAAAGTATCTTTGAGACTTTACGACCCTGCCTAGAAGACGCGGGATTAAATGAAAATGACAAAGTCACTTTGCATTATCTTGATGGTAAATTACACATTGATATAGCCATACATAACAGCAATGCTGATATCCCCATTGCTGCTATTGAAGAAGCATGCAAACCTTATTCTGATCATTCTAAAATCACTATTTATCAACGTCAGACAACCTCCTGATTTACGCCCCAAAATAGTGCGCTCGTACCACTTTGGTGCAATAGGAAAAATGTCGTCAGTCATGCTATAGTTATCCGCGATCAAAATCAGCCTATACGCTATATGACACCTATATCAACGCATGATCTTACATAATCTATTATTATGCGATTAATGGTATGATTTTTGCATGTAGACTATATTAAAGAATCTCTGATTAAGTCGGATAAAGTGTTTCAATTTCCAGAGTTGTTCAGAGACTCCTAAATCAACTGATAAATACTTTGAGAATTCCAGTAGCACTATGTTGCTGTCTTCTTAAATATAGATTTCAAAAGGGTAATATAGCGCTAGCCGCTATTGCTGTGCCTTAAAACACCAAATATCATCAGTCATAACAATGACAAACCTATGAGGGAACTTGATTCACAGCTTCCCTAAGAACTTTGGACAGCTAAGCTGGTTTAGCTATCCTGTTAATTTAGCATCTAAAAAGTAGAGGAAATGGAAATGAGTGGAAATGAATCACGCCTTCAAGCAATTTATAACATTACTAACCGCGAGCCAATAGCGGTAAAAAAGCCTAAGTCATTAGACAAAATCTGGGCATGTGATGTTTTCAACCTGGCAAAAATGGAAGAGTCTCTTTCTAAAAATGCCTATAAAGCAATTAAGAAAACAGTACAAACAGGCGCTCCTCTCGACCCTGCTACTGCAGATGTTGTTGCTGCTGCAATGAAAGAATGGGCTACATCAAAAGGTGTTAAGTTTTTCTCACACATCTTCTACCCAATGACTAATGCTACTGCTGAAAAGCATGATGGTTTTATTGTTACCAATTCTGATGGCGCAGCGATTACTGAATTTACCGGTAGCTTACTCATCAAAGGCGAGCCAGATGGTTCTTCTTTTCCTAACGGTAGCCTACGTGTAACTAATGCAGCTCGTGGTTATACAGCATGGGATCCAACTAGCCCTGTTTATATTATGCAAACAGCGAATGGCTCAACACTCATGATCCCCAGTGTATTCATGGCGTGGACGGGTGAATCACTTGATAAAAAGATCCCCCTCTTGCGCTCTAATGCAGCCATGGATAAAGCAGCTCAAAAAGTACTCTCCTTAATGGGCGAAACAGAAATCGCGACACTAAACTCTAGCTGTGGCGCTGAGCAAGAATACTTCCTGGTTGATGCCAACTTTGCAAATAGCCGTCCTGACTTGTTACTCACAGGTCGTACCTTATTTGGTGCACCCGCTGCAAAAGGTCAGGAATTTGATGATCACTATTTCGGCGCTATACCTGAACGTGTTCAAGTTTATATGCAAGATGTAGAGGATCAATTATACCGCCTCGGTATCCCTGCTAAAACGCATCATAACGAAGTAGCTCCTGCACAGTTTGAGATTGCACCTTACTTTGAAGCTGCCAACGTAGCAGCAGATCATCAACAACTTTTGATGACACTCTTTAAAACAACGGCTAAAAAGCATGGTTTTGTTTGCTTAATGCATGAAAAACCATTTGCTGGAATCAACGGATCAGGTAAACATGTTAACTGGTCTGTCGGTAACGCTACACAAGGTAACTTGCTTGATCCAGGTAAGACACCTCATGAAAACTTAAACTTCTTATTATTCTGTGGCGCTGTTATTCGTGGCGTCCATCTACATGGCCCATTACTACGTGCAGTTATTGCATCCGCAGGTAATGACCATCGTCTAGGCGCAAATGAAGCTCCACCTGCAATTTTATCTGTTTACTTAGGTGACCAGCTAGAAAAAGTATTCCAAGATATCAAAGATGGAAAACTTAGCAGCTCAGAGGATGGCGGTGAAATGGATCTTAAGCTGTCTCAGATTCTTAACTTTCAACGTGACCCAGGTGATCGTAATCGTACTTCGCCTTTCGCCTTTACAGGTAACCGCTTTGAATTCCGTGCAGTAGGTTCTGAGCAGTCAGTAGCTGGACCGTTGATTGCCATGAACACAATGCTAGCTGACTCTCTTAATTGGGTCGCTGAAAAGCTAGAAGCAGAGCTTGGCAATGGTAGTGATCAAACAGCTGCTGTTATAGCTGTGCTAAAAGAGCTTATGGATAGCCATGGAAATGTCGTATTTGGTGGTGATGGCTACTCTGCAGAATGGCATAAAATGGCTGTTGAAGAGCGTGGTTTAAAGAACATCCCAACAACTGCCGATGCATTGCCTGCATTCCGTGAAGACTCTGTTAAAGCATTATTTGAAAGCACAGGCGTTCTCACTCCAGAGGAGTTAGAAAGTCGTTTTGAAGTTTATTCAGAGCAATACATCCTCTCTATCGAGCTTGAGGCAAAGCTCGTTATTGATATGGCTAAAACTCTTATTTACCCAGCAGCCACACATTATATTTCTGATCTTGCAATCGCCAATTCAAGTATGGAAGATATGGGAATAGAAGCAGATAACTCAGTAGCAAAAACAGTTGCCACTGAAGCCAGTGCAATGATGAAATCGGTTACAGCACTTAGTGAAGCATCTGAAAAGCATGACTTTGCTTCAATAGAAGAGCATATGCAGTACTGTGCAAATGAGATTCTTAGTTTAATGGATGACGTTCGTTCACATGCTGATGCACTTGAAATGGAAGTAGCCGATGAACTATGGCCACTACCTAAGTATCACGAAATGCTATTTATTAAGTAATCCTATTGCTAGACCTATTGAATAACTAACTAAGTTATCCAAGAGTTGAAAAGGCCGCTATATATTAGCGGCCTTTTTTATTTAAGACTCTGCCCCGTCCTGAAATAAGTTGACACCATCAAGGCTTATTCATGAGCAGGGCAAGTGCTTTCTGAGGTTAAAACACGCCCTACTTCACTATAAATCAACTACTAGGCAAGTATTGCTAGACCTTCTATCAAAATATGACGGATTTTCCTCTCAGGAAATTCGATCAGATTTAATCAGAGACACTTAAGGAAGCTTTAGAACAAGTCATGAGTGATTTTTTCAAAACCAGAAGCGCCCATTTTTCGCCTAAAAATCTCACAAATAGCTCAAGCGAGCACAGTGCGATTATAATTTATGCAATAAAAAAGCCACTATCTCTAGTGGCTTTTTATAACTACAACGAGTTTAGATTATTTCCAGAAATTAGCCTCTTTTGAAGCAAGCTCCCGAACCTCTGCTGCAAGCTCATGATAGCGTTGACGGTACACCTTTCCTTCACCAATATAATAATCTTCGGCATTAAAGTTACCTGCCTGCTCATCAGCAATAAACTTTGCTTGTAGATCTAGCATTTCCTTGATTAACACTTGCTTCTTACCAGATTCAGCATTTTCTTCAGTAGCCTCTGCTGTATCAGCTTCATCAGTCGTACTTTCAACAGCATCACTATTATCAGCCTTACTTGCAACAGTCGCTGCCAAACCTGCGGCAGCTAATGCAGCACTGCCTTTAGCAACATTTCCCAAAGAACCATCATCAGTTGACGAACTTGCCTCTGTATCACTATCAGTTGTATCCACTACTTGCTCAGTAGTTGCAGCATCTCCTTCAGTATTCGTAGTATCTGTCTCTGCATCTACTACTGCATCAGTTGTTACATCTACATCATCTACAGTTGCAGTATCAGCCTGTTGATCGGTATCTGAACTGCCTGTTTCAGCATTATCTGTCTCAGCATCTACTACTGCGTCAGTTGTTACATCAGCATCATCTACAGTTGCATTATCAGCCTGTTGATCGGTATCTAAACTGCCTGTTTCAACATCATTCGTCTCTGCATCTGCGTCAGTTGTTACATCAGCCTCTTCTACAGTTGCATTATCGGCATGTTGATCAGTATCTGAATTGCCTACTTCAACATCGGCTGTCTCTGTATCTACTGCTACGTCAGTTGTAACATCAGTATCTTTCACGACTTCACTTTCAAACCGTTGTTCAGTTTCTACAACATCTTTTTCAATATCAGCTATTTCCGTATCAATTGCTTCTTCTACATCAGCAGGTGTGGATGCTTCAACATCAGTACTATCAGCCATTGCATCGGCACCTACTTTAGCTGCAATTCCTGCACCAGCTACTGCGGCTGTGGTCTTAAGTGCATCAAGTATTGAAGAGTCACTTTCCTCTTTCAATTCTGTAACAACCTCTTCTGAAGTGGCTATTTCCTCACTCACACCATCAGTCACCGGAGTTTCCATATCAACAACATCGAGTGTTTCTTCTGCTACATGCTCTACCTCTCCCTCGGGTAAGCTTGTTTCAATTTCAGCTACTTCAAGCTCACTGACATCAACAGATTCTGCTACATCAGCACCAATATCTTCTGAATCAAACGTTATTGAATCCTGATCTTCACTAATAACTTCTTCAAGCTCTTCGGCAATCTCATCAGCGCTACTAGTGGATTCTGGTAAATCATCATCACTTAATGCATCAGCACCAACTTTGGCAGCGACTCCTGCACCAGCAACTGCGACCGTAGTTTTTACTGTATCCAGTAGAGAGTCGTCATCAGCATCACTTACTTCAACAGAACCTGGCTCATCTATCTCAACACCACGCTCAACCGAAGCAGCTACATCTTCAACTTCTTTTTCTACTTCATCATGAAGGGTTGTTTCTGCCTCTCCATGACTATGGTCGTGATCATCCAGCAAGTTAGTTCTGTGTACTTCAATATTCTCATTTTCTTCTACGGCATATTCAATACTTGAATCATCAAGTTGTACATTTTCATCAACAGCCGTCGTATGTGCATCAGCATCTGCTGTCACATTATGATCATGGTTTTCAGTATGTTCAGCAACGTCAACTTCTTTATTATCAGCCATCACTTTTGTAGCTACAGCTGCGCCTCCCGCTACAGCTGCTACCGCAGCTGCTTTAGCAATATTGCTTGTACCACTATCGTGATCAGTCTTTATATTTGAGGACTCTGTGCGTGATACATATTGTTCACCACGTTCACTATAAGTTCGATCTTTACAAAAGAAGCTCTTTAGAAAACGCCCTAGCAACAAGCCTAGAATAAATGCTACAGCAGATAAAATTAATGTTTGGAGAATAAATACAGACATAACAACCTACCCTTTTGTATTGAAAGAAAAGAAACCTAAAATCAAGCCGAGTAGAAAAAACAAGATGACCCAAAAATATAGCTCAGAGAATAAAAATGACATTTCTAACGACCTCTAGTAAAGATTAATAATCGTAGTGCTGGAGCTTCTAAAGAACCCGATACACACGAAAGTGGTAGATTTACCACCCGTGTACTCCAACACTTAGGTTTGATGGTTATAGAAAGCACATGGCTCTCTTGCCCTCAGGAAACTCTGAACAAATCGGGTTTTCTTATGATTGAAAGCTGCTTTCAATGAAAGATATTACCAACATGATCAAAGCTGTTTTTTAAAACTATTCTATTGAAAAAGTTATTCTGCGATTCTTGGCTCTGCCAGAAGAATCACTATTTGACGCAATGGGCTGAGTCTCGCCATAACCTTTCGATTCCATGAAAGATGAATCAATACCAGCCTTCTTTAAGTAGGTTTTTACAGCATCAGCTCTACGCTTACTCAAGGAAAGATTATATTCATCTTTGCCTCGGCTATCAGTGTGGCCACTAATTCGAAGCGTCTTATTTTCAAATGCATCTTCACATTCTTTAACAACGTTAGATACACTATCTAACAATGCAAAACTCTCGTCTTTGATCGTTGTGCTATTGTTGCCAAAAAGAATTACTTTTCCTTTGGTTTCAGAATCAATTTTCTTCTGACACTTTTCTACGATTGCATTTTCTTCTTCTTTCTCAACAGTCTCTTCTTTCTCTGCCTCCTCTTTTTCAGCTGCTGCTTCTTTTTCCTCGGCCTCTTTTTCTGCTAACTCAGCGGCTTCTTTATCCGCTGCTTCTTTTTCTGCCAGTTCAGCTGCTTCTTTCTCTTCAGCCTCTTTTTCTGCTAGCTCAGCGGCTGCCTCTTTCTCCTCAGCTTCTTTTTCTGCCAACTCTGCGGCCTCTTTATCAGCGGCTTCCTTGTCAGCTGCCTCTTTCTCAACATCTACCTTTTCTACTGTAGAAGCTGCGACCTCTGGCTCCATTGCAATTGTATTTGTATCAACTGAAGATTGCTTTTCTTCTGAAGCTGTATCAGTCAATGCTTGCACCTTAATACCGCTACCATCTACAGTTCTAACACCCCCTGTTTCAGTAGCAATTTTAATAATTTTATCTCGCTCTTCAGCAGTTGCTGCCTGACCAGATAGATGAAGGTCTCGTCCATACTTTTCTATATTAATTTGCGCACTTTCAAAGCCTTCACCAGAGAGGTTTTGTATAGTTCTAGCTTCAAGATCATCCTCAATAGGAGATAATTTTGATGTCAACATTGAGAAATAAAGTAAGGGTAAGCCAACAAGTGTTAGTAACCACCACCAGCCTTTTGGGAGACCCGAACAACAGCAAGAGGAACTATTTGCCATAAGTATAACCTTGATTTGAATGGAAAATTGGGGAAATTATTATATACCATATAGTAATTAAGGGATAATTTCCATTGCTTTCTATAGAAACTTATCGATGTTTTACTGCTT
Source organism: Lepetodrilus fucensis (assembly GCA_032361325.1). Classification (NCBI taxonomy): domain Eukaryota; kingdom Metazoa; phylum Mollusca; class Gastropoda; order Lepetellida; family Lepetodrilidae; genus Lepetodrilus; species Lepetodrilus fucensis. The sequence continues at coordinate 25,424 of JAUTBV010057768.1, forward strand.
TTGAAATGCCAGAGTATCGCGTTTAAAGCATGGTTTAATCAAGAAAGCGAAGTGTTTGACAGTGTTTGCCCAGTTTCTCTAAATAAACAAAAGCCTATGCGTGAATTTGAATGAAGTGTTTATTACCTAATCAGCCTGAATCTATATCATTGAGCTTTGATCTGCTGCGCTATTTCTTGAGATAACTTATACAGTAGTTTACTGAGTGCCGCCGCATAGCTTGCATAATCCGAGCCATTAACATTAACAGAATAATCAGAGTGCTCTGCCAGTTTGTCCCTACCTGCATTCCCTACGCGAAGCCACCAGCGTGCTCTTAAGCGAGCCTTGCCGCCCAACTCACCATCCATTTCTTCAATACGAATACGAATTTGGTAATCTGGCTTAAAGCGACTTTTCCATGGGAATTGCTCGATTTGTTTTGTCCCTAACAAGCTTGCAAGATTATCCGCTACCGTCTGCGTCACATCTTCCTTTAGAGAGCCACCCCACTGATGCTGCTCAGCCATAATAATTTCATGCTGGTTCTTACGGGTAACAATTTGAGGGCGCTTCAACAAACGTGGCAACCTGACAGGTCCAATGCCAAGACGCAACTGCCTAGATGATAACTGAGCATCATCAGCCAAAGCCGATAAAGAGTAGAAGTGGGTTGAACTATCACTCACAATACCAGAGCAACCAGAGCCAGCTAGCAACAATGGAACAAGCAACACATAGAAGAATTTTTTCATGAGATTTCTATTTCCCGAAAATAGCAGCATTGGGCTTACGCTGGAGTGTTTCAGCAAGGATAGAGAAAGAATTTGCAGCCTCGCTCACCTCCTCAATCAACAAACGTAATTCATACTGCATGGCTGAATCTTCACCCAGCGTAGAGTTAGCTGTCTTTAAGGTTGCCCTAGCTTCATTCAGGGTTCCATCAAGCCTTGCCAATGACTTTTTCAACTGATTGGCTATCGGCATGGTTTCCTTATTTAGCTTGCCAGAAATTGACTTGGTGTTTTTTAGCGTGCCAGATAAATTATCAATAGAACTAACAAGCTGAGGCTTCACCTCAATCAACAAAGAGTTGATATTATCAAGAATACTTTCTATTTTCTTTGTTGAAGAGTTAATTTGCGGCGAGTTAATTAACTTCCGCGCATCACTAATTCCCAAACGCACCTGATTCACAATTTCAGCAGCGCTACTGGCAAGCTGAGCATTTAGACCTGTCACCGTTGGTATTTCTGGATAGCCCTGACTATTTTCACTGCTAGCAATCACCGTTGCTGGCTTCAGATCTTTATCGTCAGGAAAGTTTAGTGAAATAATCTGTGTACCAAGGATATAGTTAGATGTTGATAGCTGCCCTCTCAAACCTTTTTTAACCAGCCTCTCTATCAGCTCTTTTGCCTCATCAGGGTCGCCATCGAAGGATAGTGCATTGGTATAAAGAGAGATCAACACGGGAATCTTAATTTCATCCGTTTCATCATCAATATTTAAATCAATATCTTCGACCTTGCCAAGAGGAATACCTTTGTATTGAACTATATTACCAACACCAAGCCCGGCTAGGTTGCCATCAAAATGCATAATATAGTACAACCGCTCTCCCATTGTTTGCTCATGGGCTAGCTCTATTGTTTCAAAGAGGGGAAATGTTGTTTCATCCGATAATTCAGGGAGATCAGAATCACGCTGTGGGGTTTCAAAGGCGATACCACCGACAAGAAGAGCAGCTAAAGACTCCATACGTGCTGTCACTTCTCCTGTTGACGACATGGTTACATCTATACCACTCACATTCCAAAAGATACTGTTTTGTTTGACCATGTCATTATAGGGAGACTGGATAAACACAGATATATCAACCGTATCCTTATCAGCATTTAGTTTATATTTAATCACTTCACCAACCGTGAGCTGGCGATAATAAACAGGCGACCCCACATCTAGGGAGTTTAGCTTATCTGCCTGCAAGGAAAATGTTGTACCACTGGAATAAGAAGTTATTAGAGGGGGCTCGTTTAACCCTGCATATACTGTTCTGGCGACACCATTTTTACCAGGATCCATGCCTATATAAATACCTGATAAGAGCGTTGTTAAGCCACTCACTCCCTTAATACTAACGCGAGGTCGCTCAACCCAGAACTTTGATTCAGGCCCTAGATGCTCTGCCATTGAAGGCACAATTTCCACATGAATCAGCACTTTTTGCAAACTACTATCGAGCTGAATTTGTTTTACTTTTCCAACAGTTACGTCTTTATAGCGCACCGGTGTTTTTTTAACTTCAATACCTTCAGCACGATCAAAGGTAAGAATGATTTCTTCGCCTTTTTCACGATAAACTTTATAAACAAGCCAGCCACCCACAATGGCAGCAACCAAAGGAATAATCCAGATAAGAGAAAAACGTGAATCGCGCTCTATATTTGCTTCTGGCAAAGACTGCGTTTGTAATGAGTCACTCATCGTGAGGCCTCATCTCTTGCTTCCATTGCATCCCAAATAAGCCTTGGATCAAATGTATGTGCTGCAAACATAGTGAGAATAACAACAGCTGCAAAGGACAATGCCCCCAGACCTGCATCAACCGATGCAAGATTGCCAAATTGAACAAGTGCCACAAGAATAGCCAATACAAAAATATCAACCATAGACCAGCGCCCGATAAACTCAGTAATATGGAAGAGCTTTGTACGCTCCATAGGTCGCCAACTTGAATGAAAATGTATGCTGAGCAGCAAGCTACTCATAACCAGCAGCTTGAGCAAAGGCACAACAATGCTGGCAACAAAAACGATGAGAGCCAAAGGCCACATCCCCCCTTCGATTAGGTGATGAATCCCTGCAATAATAGTATCAGGCTGTCCTGTGCCTAAATAAGTAACATTCATAATGGGTAAAATATTGGCAGGAATATACATAAAAGCAGCGGCAATTAACAGCGCCCATGTTTTTCCGATACTTCCCGGAATGCGTGAATACAGTTTTGACTGACAGCGAGGACAGCTCAAGGCATCTTGTTTTCCCAGAGACTCTGGCTTACGAGAAACCGTATGGCAGTGTTTACAGGCGATGACTCCCAGGCTTATCGCGGTAGAGGTACGTGCTGGATTATTCATGGATGATCACCATCCGCATACCAGACATCATTGGGATTTAAGGTCGCACTCATTAATGAAAGCACAACAATCAAGATAAAAAAGGCATACAAGGAGATACCAGGAATAACCTCAGCAAGGTCTCCTAATTTAACCCCCGCAACCATGATGGCGAGGAGAAAAACTTCCAGCATTCCCCAGACCTCGGTGCTATGCAAAAAACGAAAGAGTGGTGAAACCAGCGCACTTCTATTTTTAAATTTAACGGATGCCAGCACAAATAACGTACCTATCAGGCTAATCGCTGGAAAAATAATAGTTGTAAAAAGCACCAATACTGCCAAACCAGGTCTATCTATCTTAAACAGCTCCAGACTTGAAGAAAGCAATGTGCCATCAAATGCAATACCTTGTGCTTTCAAGGAGAGAAGTGGAAACATATTAGAAAGGATAAACAGAATGGTGCCTGTAAGCGCTAGAGCAATGCTCCGATCCAGTGAGTTTTTCTTACGCTTTTCAAGAACACTACTGCAACGCAAACAGAGTGCAACCTCATTGTTAGCTAATTTTGGAACGTCTTGAACGAGATCACAATCCTGACAAACTCTCAGAAACAGCTCTCTATGATGTATATTTCCGCTTTGCATCACTCACGGATGATCCCTTAATAATTAAGATTATTATAATATTCATGCATATTGACTGAAACTATAATGTGTTACAAGGGGTATTTATCGCATCAACTCACGATTAATCAAAAGCTACATACCTACTGACAGTAGCATGTCAGGAAGCTTAGACTACACTCATATGCTTTTATCATGGAGGAAATCACAAATGCGACCTATTTTAACCCCAAACCTGATGACTGAAGATGTTGCCGAAACCGTACATTTTTATCAAAAAACACTTGGTTTCAAACTAGTTGTAGGCGTTGTTACGATGGAAAAAAGTAACAGCGAACATAACTTTGTAACTGAGCTGGAAAAAGATACACAGCTAGACTGGGCAAACATACAAGGCTACGACACTGAGCTTATGTTTCAATCTCGTGATAGCCTTGGTGAAGAACTCCCAATACTCAAAGATACCCCCATCATGGCAAGCCAAACCTTATACATCCGTATAGAGGATGTATATACCCACTTCGCAAAATGTCGTGACAAAGTAGAAGTGATTGCCGAGCCAGCTAATAAATTCTATGGCATGCGCGAATGGTATATGAAAGATAACAACGACTATATTCTTGGCTTTTCACAGGAAATAAAATAATGAACCAGAAAACCCGCTGCGAATGGACCACCTCGGCGAGTGAACTTGATATTCACTACCATGATACCGAATGGGGTGTGCCGCTTCACGATGACCGCCTACTATTTGAATTCCTCACATTAGAAGCTGCACAAGCGGGATTAAGCTGGGCAACCATTCTTAAAAAACGCGAAGGTTACCGCGAAGCCTTTGAGAATTTTGATATCCAAAAAGTCGCTCAGTATGATGACAAAAAAATTGCCAAGTTACTTGAGAACCCAGCTATTGTTCGTAACAAACTTAAAGTCAATGCAACCGTCATAAATGCTGGACGCATACTAGAAATGCAAAAAGAATTTGGTAGCTTCGACGCTTATATCTGGCAATTTATTGGTGGCACACCCCGTACTAACCGCTGGAAATCATTAAAGGAAGTACCTTCCAGTACGGAAGAATCCGATGCCATGAGCAAGAATTTAAAAAAACGTGGCTTTAAATTTATTGGCACAACTACTTGCTACGCCTTTATGCAAGCCACTGGAATGGTAAATGACCATACTGTTGACTGCTTTTGTTATGAAAACAGATAAAATAAAATGCTAGAACAACAGCCAATTTATTTGATATTTCTAGTCCTAAATTCTAATGCTCTTTTATTTTTCTTTATAGGTATAGCACCTACGCTAACAACTTTTAACAAATACCTTAAGCTATTTAATATACTTTATTGAAGATGTCTATTTAGTTAATTTATTCTAAAAAATAATACATTCTAACTATTCTGCACAAGCTATAATTATTTGCTCAAAAAATATTAGATCATAGGGTTAATTTGATCTTATTAGTCATTTTATAAACAATAAGTAGAGATAAACTTGATTTATTCCGCTCTATGTACTTAACTATATTGCGAAACACAGGCGTGCTTATTTTTTAACAAGAATATTTATTCATTGTCAGACTGAATAAATAGCTACAGTTATATAAATAACCCCATACCGGTACTTATCTGGGCAATAGAATTTATTTATCAGAAGCCTCTTAATATGAAATTATGTTGTGTAATATAGTTTTCATATTACTAAGGCTTTATGGGTTAGTAGAGCTATTCCCTATATCTTTGCCATATGGCTTCTCACAATTTGTGTCATTTTCCAGGTGGGTATGTTTAGAATATATAGATTCAACTCATTATTTTCCAATATCCATTTTCTTCGAAATCTCTGATAAAAAACCAGAGTTTCTTTACCCCTGTTTGATTATATTTAAATCAAGGTTTGTTATGAATTTACGAAGTTTAATACTTAGTCTATTTTTTATTTTATTCTTGGCCGGATGCGGTTCTGGTTCAGGTTCTTCCACCCCAGCAAAATCAGCTTCAATAAATGGCATTATTTCCACATCAGGCCCAACACCTGCCCCTATTGAAGGTGCAACCGTTTCAGTAAGTGGTAAAAGCACCATAACTGATACCGATGGTAAGTATGAGATTAAAGGTGTTTCTGCCAGAGCTTCACAAGCACTTACCATTAACCATCCTGATTTTTTACCTGTAGACAAACAAGTATCAACACCAAGTGGTGCTACCACAGCTATGAATTTTCAGCTATCACCTATTACATTTAGAGATGGCTTCGATAGTACGCAAGGATTTAGATACAATGTTAATCTTTTAGCAGATGTATCGACCCCTCCTCCTAGCACAAGCATTGATAATACTTCTTTGAAAGAAGGAGATGTGCCTGCTGAATCAAACACCCCTCAAACAGTAATATCTGATACAGATACTTCTCTAACCACAATAACTTTGCCTGCAAACGCATACATTGATGCAAATACAGGCAAGAGCTATGAAGGCGAGATTGGTATTATTACGCGTTATTTTAATGTTTCAAACGGTGAAGACAGCGCTGTATTTCCCAACTCATTTAAGATAGATGGAGATAAAATCTTACACTCATATGGTGCTCTTGGTATATATTTATATGGTACTGATGGTCAATGGTTACAACTAGCATCAGGGAAGGAAGTGGTTATCCAAACGCTCGCAACAGCGTCTCCTCCTGCAGGATCCACAATGAAAATGTGGCACTATAATGCTGCCAAAGGAACTTGGAAAGCTGAAAACAAATCTATTATTAGAAGCGGTCGCTACAGAACAATTGTAAATCATTTAGGCACCTTGTCACTAGGTATCGAATCTCCAGCTACAGGTACTGTTACAGGCTGTATTGTTAATACACGTAATGAGCCTCAACAACATGCTCAGGCGGAGCTTTTTGGAGCAAGCTGGATCTCAAGTGATCTTGATACCGATGAAGATGGTCGCTTTTCAGTAACCGTTTCTGCTGGCGAGTCATTATCTCTTAGGGGCTCAAAGAACGGTTTTGTAAATGGCCTTGCTTCAGGAAGCGCCATTAGTGTTGCTGCTGATGAAACACTCGATTTAACTGAGTGTATTGTTCTTACATCACCTACTGCCAAGTTCACAGTAACTTGGGGTGATGCACCCAATGATCTTGATGCTCATTTATTATTTACAAGAAAGCCTGTCACCAATGAAGCTGGAGAAGAAACTACTGCGACAGATATAGATGTCTCTGTTTCTAATCCTGTTGTTGACGATATAACACTTTCTGCTGACTCTTCTAATGGTTCTGGCCCAGAAGTTATTGATATCGCCGCATTAACAGATGGTGACTATACATTCTCAGTGCATCACTTTGATGGTCTTTCAAATATTTCTGATAGCCCCACAACGGCCACTTTAGATATTTCTGGTCAAAGCTTGCTTACACTCACAGCTGGTGAAGGCGCAACAGGTATTGACGATGTTTGGACTATCTGGGAAGTAAGCATTAAATCCGGCGCTATTACCGTAAAAGAAGTTAACAAAATCAAGAAAAAGCCATTGGCTAAAGTTCCTGGTAGCGTTGATATTAGTGTAAAGGGCATTGATTAAGAATTTAATCAAAGTCTAGCTGGTTCTCGATTGATGAAACTGCCTGCGTTTATTTACAGGTAGTTTCATCATTGAGAGTTGGTTCTTGGTTCTAAATTTATTTACCATACTGAAGAGTAAATACTTCTCGCTACTTCTGTCTCTTATACACTCCAGTATTCCTCCTTTCTCACAGCTATTATCAACTAGCAATCCAAAGCTTCATCATGTGACAATATATACTTTAAGAGTTTTTTCGCTGGCGAATACTCCTTATCCGCTGACCTAGCAATCCACATCAATGCTTCATCACTATTTTCCGTAATCCCCATCCCTTTTAAATACATAACACCCAACCAATATTCAGCTTCTGCATTTTCCTCTGACGCTGCTTTCAAATACCATTTAGACGCTTTATAAAACATCTCATCATCATTATTTGCTCTAACCCTTATTCCATTCGCAATATCGATTGATTCTAATTCATCCTGCTGGACTGTTTCCTCAAATCCCAATTGATCCTGATCCTCCTGGCCTTCAAAACCAGAACAGGCATATGAAGGTGAAAATATTGTGCTAGCACCATAAACCATCAAACTAATAGCCTGTGTCAACCACTTATGCGATCTCTTAGTTTTACAGCGTAAGCTAATAAAAACAGTTCCAGGCTTGGTAACCTCTACAGAATGCATATTATATAAATGCTTAAGACCAACGCTACAGCCCTTTTCTTTTAGTCTTATGCTTCTCTTAGAGTCCCCAGCTGTAGAAAATTGCTTAAGTAGCAACTCTCCCTGTTGTACAAACAGCAAACTCAAAGAATCAGGATGAGCATGAACAGGTATGCTAGTACCTACCGATGCAATATGAACAGCAACTTGAAGCTGCTTGTTATCAATAACACGGATAACATAATGCTTATTCACATCCTGAGCCATTGCTATTTCATTATCAAATTCAGACATCAAAAATGGTATATCCATCTTGTTTTGATAGTGCATAACCGCTTCATTTTCTATCTGTTCAATACAATAAGCAGTTTCTGCCTGTTTCTTATAATGATCTAATATTTTCTGAGATAAATTATGAAACTGCTTTTTCATACTCTCGTGAAAATACTTATTTTTAAAATAAATAACTTTATTCATGTCAGCCTCCATAGCAGCGACAAGAAACAATGAGCAATACACATATAAACTAGCGAGCTATATTTATAGGATAGATCTAAAAGCTTGAACAAGCTTTATTATGCTCCAAGTGCTGAACCATCCTTTCTCTAGCAGCTCCTTACAAATTGCCTTCTTTTTTCCTTATTATTCTTTAGACTCTGATTAAGTTGGGTGAAATTTTTCAATCTCAAGAATTGTTCAGTTTTTGCATAAAAATCAAATGAATAGTGAGCTATTTGTGAAATTTTTAGGCGAAAAATGGGCAATTCTGGTTTTGAAAAAATCACTCATGACTTGATCAGAGGTTCCTTTAGATAATTAACCATATAAAACATTACTGCTGTACACTAAAACAGCGATTGTCATTACAGCAACGATTACTCTCATCAAGTCCTTCATAGTTACTCTCCTCGTAAATACTTCTGAACGATTTCAATCTCATCAGATTCTGAATTATCTCAATATCATCACTTCATACTATTGATCTATTGACTCTTATTCTGTGAAATTCATCACAAAACAATCAAACTCTGTTTAATTCAAGTTAATTACTAGGAGATTCGATATGTTTTCATATACTTGACCATATTTAATAATTATTGATATCAATGATGGAAAACAAGTCTATAAGCAGTATGATTCCGCATGGAATGCTGAATATTATGTTTAAGACAACATGCTTAGTATGGGTTGTTGCCGTTTCACATAAGCAACCATAAAAATGCACAAGCTAAGTTCAAGCATTAGCATCTGGTATTCTTGGGATAACAGGTCATCCAGAATTAGCTAAAAAATACACGGCAAAAGCCTTAAAGCTCAAGCCAGATTACTCCATTGAAGTCTATCTACGTATAATCCCTCATGTTAATGACACCACAAGAAACCAACTTATCAGCGCCATGGTGGATGCAGGTATTCCAAAACAAAACGGTAACAACCATTAACCAAAAAGCACGATCACTATGGCAACCCCCCTTTCAGACCTAATAGAACAATTATTTCTTACCATAGAAGCCAAAGATATTGATGCTGTCATGGCATCTTTTAGCCCTCATGCCGAATTTATAGACCCACACTACCCCAGCATACATATGAAAGGAAAAGAGGAAATTCGCAAAGGCTTAACATGGGGGTTTAGCAGTTTAAAAAAGTTAGGCTTTACTAGAGAGAATTACTATGAAAAACCAGATGGGTCAGGTGCTGCCATTGAAGTTGCAACCGCGCATGAACTATCCAATGGGGGAAAGCTAAATTTCCCTCAAGTTTTTATTATTGATTCTAACTGGACAAGCCCCATTAGGACAAGCTGGAGCAACATCAGGGTTCTTAATAATCCCTAAAGATATAAGCCCATAATAAAGCCTACAACCAACGCATAATCCAAATAACCACTCTAAGCCCATGAATATCACACAAATAGCACATATAGCCGTTGTTATCCCCCCTCTTATATCAGCAATAAATTGCAAATAAACCATCAATGTTGCCAAGCTAAGCCCAATACTCCAAGCAAAGTGCTTTTGTACAGCTCCTACATACTCTGCTTTTTTGTTTCTTACTACAAAGCTAGCAATGGTGTAAAAGGGTGAATATTTTAAGCCAATAATAACCTTGGCAAAAAAGTCGATAAAGAATATCACTGAGATAACTTTTATGGGCACATAATACTGTGCAAGTTGCGAACAGGATAAAGCAAAGCCTGCCAGTACAGTCATCATTCCCGCCTGCACGCGAACAGCCGTTTCATTCACAACAGGGTAACTAGCAACATGCCCATTGAGTACTAGACCAGGGATAACCACCCCATACAGAAAAAAGCCACTAGCTTTTAGCCTCTGCATCATAGTTTGCTGGCAACTATCTTCAACCGCCTCAGTATGAAGGCTCTTTTGGGGTGTTTTTTCTTTTATAATTCTACAGATGAAAGCGTTAAGGCTTCTCCCCAATATCATGCCCATAAAAAATGCTAGAAGGAATAAACAAAGTAATTGCAGCTTAAAGATATCCATATTTACTCCTCTCTGTTATTGGTCTTTTAAATCCTAATCAATAGAAATACCCTGCTAACAATCCAATGCTTCATCATGTGACAATATATACTTTAAAAGCTTTTTTGCTGGCGAATACTCTTTATCCGCTGATTTAGCAATCCACATTAATGCCTCGTCACTATTTTCCGTAAGCCCCATTCCTTGTAAATACATCACACCCAACCAATATTCAGCCTCTGCACTTTCCCCTGAAGCCGCTTTTAAATACCATTTGGCAGCTTTATAAAGCATTTCATCATTACGCGCTCTGGCTCTTATTCCATTTGCAATATCAACTAAGTGTGATTCATTTTGCTGAGTTGCTTCCTCAAATCCTAGTTGATCCTCTTGATCTTCAGAGCCAGAACAGGCATAAGATGGTAAAAATAAAGAGCTGACACCATAGGCAACAAGACCAAACACAGGCATCAGCCACTTATATGGCTTCTTGTTTTTACAGCGTAAGCTAATAAAAATAGTCGCTGGTTCAGTAACCTCTAGAGAGTGCATATTATATAAACGCTTAAGACCAACACTACAGCCCTGCTCTTTTAATCTTATGCTTCTTTTACAATCCCCCGCTGTAGAGAACTGCTTAAGTAATAGCTCCCCCTGCTGCACAAACAGCAAGCTCAATGAATCTGGATGAGCATGAACAGGGATGCTAGTGCCTGCGGACGCAATATGAACAGCAACCTGAAGTAACTTGTTATCCATAATGCGGATAACATAATGCTTATTCACAGCCTGCGTCATTGCTATTTCATCATTAAAATCAGACATCAGAAGCGGTATATCTATCTTATTTTGATAGTACGCAACCGCTTCTTTTCCTATTTTCTCAATACAATAATCTGTTTCTGTATAATTTTCATAATGACCTAGTATTTTCTGAGATAAGCTATGAAACTGTTTTTTCAACTTCTTTTGATACTTATTCTTACGATAAATAATTTTCTTCATAACAGCCTCCCTTCCTTGCTATCTCTCTACAGAAACAGACCTGATATTAAAACTACAACCAGCCAACAAGTTGCGCTTGCATACCTGTATCTCTAACATGATTTAAAACGTCACAAGCTTTTGTTTTTTCTGCTTGATATTCCACGATCATTAAATGCGGTGTTGCATCACGTAGATGTGCCGAAACTACACCATCCAGCCCTTGTAACTTTTCTGATAAATCATCTCTACGCTGACTACTTAATAGCTCATTAATATGGATAACAATATCACTAGAATTTTTCATATTTCCCTCTTCATTTGTATATAGAATTGAATTGTTCATGTTCTCAAAAAGTATATGGATAAAAAGTGATAGAGATATTAGGAGATTCTTGTGATTTTATTGGGATTATAATTCCAAGTGAAAATAAGGGAAATGTTGTAATTTTTACATATTTGACTATGTTTATACCTAAGTATTAAAAAGTCTTATTCGTGCCTTTCGCACTACGAAGCACCCTAAATAAATGCATAAGAGGTTAAGTTTCAAAGCTTTCTTACTTTGAAGGATTAAAGATATATGGTTTACATCATCGGAAGCTATGAAATTTGTGAAGAGACTTATGAGTTGCGATACAACGGCAACCCACAAAAAATAGAGCCGCTTATTCTTAAACTATTACTCTTTCTATTTCAAAATCCCGACAGAGTATTGACCCGTAATGAAATCATTGACCAAGTTTGGGATGCGCGTGTTATCTCTGACTCGGCTTTGTGTGCAGCAATAAGCACTAGCCGTAAAGCAATTGGAGACACAGGTAAAGAGCAAAAATATATTAAAACAATCGTCAGCCAGGGCTATCGCCTGATTGCAGATTTCAGCTGTCGTGAACACAACAAAACAACCGTTAAGCCCAAACTTGTCACAACATCTGCTTTATCAGTGCATCAACCACAAGAAATTGCACCGCTACCCATCGATAACCCACTATTAGTAGAAAATACAGAAATCAGTCAAACATCACTTCCCGACCAACCTTCTGTTGCGATTATGAATTTTGTTGATCTTGGATCAAGTAAAGAAAGTGCTTTATTCGCCTATGCATTAACCGCTGAAATTAATGCTGCTGTTTCGCGCCTCCCCCATCTTTTTGTTATTGCCAGAGCCTCATCTGCCAGCCTTTCAGCCCTAAATTTACAACCTAAAAAGATCAGCCAGTGTCTAGGTGTGCGTTATTTGGTTTATGCCAATACCGAACGCTTAGAAAAACGTATTCGTATTACCTTATCTATCGTTGATGCCGTGAAAAATACTGAAACATGGTCGGAGCATTATGATCGCTCTCTAGATGACATTTTTTTAGTACAAGATGAGATCACCCAAGACATTGTATACAGCATTGATTCTGCCATTGAACGAGCCGAAATACAGCGAGCATTCCAAATACCCTCAGAAAGCCTAAGTGCTTGGGAAGCCTATCATCAAGCTGTCTCGCATATAGGGCGTACTAAAAAAGAAAGTATCAACGTAGCGAACACATTATTTAAAAAAGCAATCAAGCTCGATAAAAGATTTTCACGCGCTTATGCCTGCTTATCCTACATTCATACCAGCAGCGTATTACTCGATGTTGCACCTTCACAGCAAAAGGCGTTAAAAAAAGCATACAGCCTTGCTCAAGAGAGCATCCATTATGACCAGCGTGAAGCGATGGCATATAGTGCATTGTCACGGTTTTATTTGCTTTCCAAGCAACACCAACAGGGGCTAGAGTCTTGTAATCGTGGGCTAAAACTTAATCCAAGAAATATATACTGCCTTGCGATGAAAACATTAATTTCATCACTACTAGGCTTAGATAAACAAACATTAATACTATCCAATAACACCATTGATTTAAGCCCCTATGATCCAGCAATATTTTCCATGTATATAGCAAAAGCCTCATCATTAGTTCATCAGCAGCAATACGCTGAAGCCGCAGAGTTAAGTATTAAAGCAGCAAATTCCCCCAATTCATATTTCACAGTTCAAGCATTAGCATCTGGTATTCTTGGGATAACAGGTCATCCAGAGCTAGCTAAAAAATACACGGCAAAAGTCTTAAAGTTCAAGCCAGGTTACTCCATTGAAATCTATCTACGTATAATTCCCCATACTAATGATGCCACAAGAAACCAACTTATCAGCGCCATGGTCGGTGCAGGTATTCCAAAACAAAACGGTAACAACCATTAATCCAGAAGCACGATCACTATGGCAACTCCCCTATCAGACCTAATAGAACAATTATTTCTTACCATAGAAGCCAAAGATATTGATGCTGTCATGGCATCTTTTAGCCCCCATGCCGAATTTATAGATCCACACTACCCCAGCACGCATATGAAAGGAAAAGAGGAAA
>JAUTBV010057769.1:0-20056 GCA_032361325.1 Lepetodrilus fucensis
AGCTGTACATCATCCATGTATTGTGGACTACATCAGCTGTACATCATCCATGTATTGTGGACTACATCAGCTGTACAGCCGGCCACATGTTGTAGGCTTTACTTTCATAGACTTTAGTTCCCTGCAGTGTGACTGTGACTTGCTCCAGACAAACGTGATACAACCAATGGAACAGTTTGTTGTCCATCACTTTTATACCACAGTAGTGCATCAGCATGTTGTAACCTTTGGTCTGATCCCGAGATTATGAAACCTTTTGAGTACGATTTCATGTTCAAAATCTATACAAGTATTTGTGAACAAAACTGAACTGAGCAAAATATTGGGGCCCAAATATTGTACTAAAACAAATATGGTAATCTCGGGAGAATTAGTGTTTCATACAACTGACCCCTGGACTGGTGTGTGTTATAATCCAGTGACCTTGACCTACATGTTGTGTTGCAGCGTCTGCTGTCACAGTGTCCGTGGAAGGAGTACAAGTCTGACAACGGCAAGGTGTACTACCACAACTCTCACACCAAGGAGAGCAAGTGGACCAAACCCAAGGAGCTGGAGGAACTAGAAAGTTAGTGTTATATGCTGAACCTTTGTCCAGTAGGATAGATTTGATGTTTATTGCCCTTGGCCTGAGATTTGAGATTTGAGTTGCCTTTCAATGCAGTCATTATACGATGTGATGTCTACTCTAGCAATGCACTTGCCATGCTTTTCTGGTTAACTTAATACCAGCCATTGCTTAAAGGTTTACTTCAATACTACTGGTATTGCAGACTTCCTCTTCCATAGCCTGACTATAATAAACATAAGTGGCTATAGACCTGAGGCCTGTTCAGGAAGGCGCGAACCCGCGAGTACACACGTGAAATCGCCTTAGCAACCTTCATCATTCATATGTGACGTCACGCGATAACTCGCGTAAACATGCCCTTCTGAACAGAGGCCTGACTATAATAAACGTGAGGCTACTTAAGTTCAAACTCAACATTTATGGATGTTTGGTATGATACTTCCCTTTTGACAACATTGTTTATCCATTTTGCAGAGAAACTGGCAGAAAGGATCCTGTAAGTACCTTTAAAATCTTTAGATAGTTGATTATTTTTGTTTGTTTGTATTTGAAATTATCTGGAAACAAATTTTACTTTGCTTCTCAGCACCATAGTTGATGTCTTTGAGTATAAACAACAATCCATGTTACACTGCTGCAGGAAGGACAGTCAGTCAGCCGCAGTGACTCAGCGACCGCCCGTGTTGCAGCAACCGTCAGCTCCATCCTCCGCCATCCAGCAGGCCATGCAGGCCACCCTGGCGTCCATCGAGCTGCCACCCGCCGGCATCCCACCCACTGCCCCACCCTCCCGAGACGGCAAGGACGAGTCCAGTAGTGGGTCAGTATCCATGCCCGTGTGTCCTGTGGTGTCCTTGTATTGTCATACCACACGTCTGAAAGTAAATATAGCCATGTCTGAAAGTAGTCATCATTGACTAGCATTCTATTTTACAGCTGAAAAAAATATATTGTGGCAATATATTATATATTGCCATTGGAATTAATTTAATTTTAATATATCCTCAATTGTTTTGGAATTATATTTTGTTTTGTTTACAAGACTATAACAATGTAATGAAATAATATTTCCAAGAAATGTCTTTGTACCGTCTTGTATGTTTTATATTTTGCTTTATCCTAGTTTAGGCTTAAATATAGTTATTGAATTTCAAATTTTCTTACAGAGTTATGGCCCTTCCATTGTAAGTTGACCGTCTGATCCATTTGCCTCCTTTTTAGATAATTATATCTGGTATATGGTGATAATTCTGACAACTAACCTTTGAAACATTTATTTCTGGTATTTGGTAATCATCCAACTAACCTTTGATTTTTATGTCTTGTTCTTATTGGTAGTTATGACTACTGACATTTGAAATTTATGTTTAGTTTGAGTTTATAATTTTATATTCTAAATATTTGTTGATAATTCTGACAACTGATTGTTTTACATTTAATTATTTTATGTGATAATTCTGACAACCATCTTTTAACATTTAAGTATTGTATATGACGATAATTGTGACAACTGACCTATGATTTACATTTAAGTCTGTTAATGTCTTAATAACTAACATTCGACTTTAATTTTAAGTATAGTATGTGTTGGTAATTGAGACAACTGTCATTTGCCTAAGTCTGGTATGTGGTGATAGTTCTGACAACTGGCTGTTGACATTGGAGTGTGGTTTGTGGTGATAGTTCTGACAACTGGCTGTTGACATTGGAGTGTGGTTTGTGTTGCTAGGTCTGAGACTGACGAGACTAAGCAGCCCAAGAAGGAGGTACCCCTTGTGTTCAGAAACAAGAAGGAAGCTGTAGAAGCATTTAAAGCACTGCTCAAAGAGAAGGTCAGACATTATGTACAGACAGACAGTTCTGGGGCCCATTGCTCAGAACAGTTGTAGGGCTACAATAGTTGTAACTGGGCTCCAAGCCACAATAAAATGCACTGACTTTACAATAGCTGTAGCTACAATAGTTCTGAGAAACGGGCCCCTGATCCTATCCAGTGGTTGCGTATTTGCAGGAATAGAAGTTCCCACTCGCCTGGCAGCCCGATACATTTCTCCTAATGTTAAAGGTATCCTATGGGCTAGTAAAAATTTCATGTTTTGTTATTTATATCATTATTCGGGCGAGTATGTTTTAAAGTTAAGTTCTAACCCTGTATTTGTAAATTTGTTACAATTCTAATTTCGCTTACCTATGTGTTTTTAGTTTTGTTACTCAGGCAGTTAATGCTGTATCAGTTGTATAATAAAGGTTCAATTTGTAGCAACAAAGTATTATTGATGCAAGAGGACAATCAAATGGACATGTTGATCGTGACGTATTCAATTGTTCTCATGCATCGATAATACAAGTTGTTACAAATCGCACTGTGAGAGTCCACTTTAAATCTATTGCTGCTATCTGGAAGTTACACTGATTCTAACAAGTGATTTCTTATCACATCAGGAAGTGCCGTCTAACTGCTCGTGGGAACAGGCGATGAAACTTATCATCAACGACCCCAGATACGGGGCCCTCAAGCACCTCAATGAGAAGAAACAAGCCTTCAATGAGTACAAAACACAGCGAGCTAAAGAAGAAAAGGTACATTACATTACAGTGTAGCAGTGTATTTGATTGAATATTGATCTTGCTATTTACACATTGAAAGTAAAACAAGTTGATGCTGTTGATCAGTTTAGTAATCACAAGGATAGTAATATAAAGAAACACCATCTTATTTTCAGGAAGAGCAACGGTTGCGAGCAAAACAAGCCAAAGAAGATCTTGAACAGTTCTTGTGTAATAATGAAAAGATGAACTCCACAATTAAATATTGGTATGTTAAAAAGGAATTAATTATGACCATATACATTATCTCTGAAAGTGGTCTTTGAATGTCATACAAGAGTGGCATTGTATCACAGGGTTTGGGGTCTATTCCCTGGACCCAGACTTGCAGACTATTCACCCGACCCAGACTCAATTCCCTGCAATCTGATTGGTTCATGTCTCAACAAGCGACACAAAATATTTTATTCATATTTTGGGTCATGTGAGCCAATCAGATTATTGGGAATTGGGTCCGGGTTCAGTGAATAGACTGGGTCTGGGTCCGGCGAACATATCTCACCACCACAGGGTGCTGTGGACATTTATAGGGATATTCGATGTCGATCTGGATAAAGTCCCAATTTGTAAAATTTCAAGGAAATTTGAGTCTCTTAATATCCCCAACTGTTCAGCTTGACCACGGTTAGTCTAATGTGACACTGATCTACTGCAGGAAAGCTGACAACATGTATGGTGATGAGGAGATATGGAGAGCCGTCTTGGAGCGAGATCGCAGAGACTTGTTTGACGATGTTGTTCACCTTCTTGCTAAGAGAGAAAAAGTAAAGCTTTTTCGTTATTCATTTTATCATACATTTTAACAGTCGTTCGACATATGATGTGAATATTTCTTAAAAACTGTTAAACTGTATTTCACAAAGCAATAGTAATACTACAGTCCCTCATGTCAATGTTTATATCGTATGGTAATACAGAGTGGAAAGCTAAACTGACCATAGTTTTATAGCATCAGGTGGTAAGATGTGTTTTTTAAATGAAGCAGTATCAGAGAATTGAGAATAAATATGTATATATAAGTCCCACTTTTACCTTGATATGGGAAGTTTCAGTCCACGTGTTTAGGCTCCTCTGCAGAATGTGTGCCCTGTGACCTAGAAGTAACTTGACAGCTCAGCAATGTTAAACGCTGGTCGTGACTGTGACCAAGTGCCCGTTGCATGACGCTCTTGTAGTGCTACAATAGTTGTAA
This sequence comes from Lepetodrilus fucensis, assembly GCA_032361325.1. Classification (NCBI taxonomy): domain Eukaryota; kingdom Metazoa; phylum Mollusca; class Gastropoda; order Lepetellida; family Lepetodrilidae; genus Lepetodrilus; species Lepetodrilus fucensis. Next base: position 4,371 of record JAUTBV010057769.1, read on the forward strand.
CTGGGCTCCCGCCACAATAGAAAGTGTTGACGTTACAATAGTTGTAGCCTACAAGAGCGTCGTGCAACGGGCACCTGACTGTAACCTGACTGTAACCTGACTGTATGTGACATTGCAGGAGGAGGCGAAGGCACTGAAGAAGCGGAACACAAAGCTGTTCAACGAGATCCTGGACAGCATGCCGAGTCTCACATACTGCACCACGTGGTCCGAGGCCCAGGTCATGCTGGTGGACAACACCCGCTTCACGGATGACCCCGATCTCCAGAGTACGTGTCGTCTTAGCCTCGAGTACCAGTTATCTCCCTTTTAGTGTTCTCTGTTCAGATGAAATCTCTCTTTTAGTTTTTCCTCTGCTAAAAGTAAATCTGAAATGTTGATATCTCTAATTTTCTAATATGAGACATGAAATATTGAGATCCCGTTAGTTGAATCACATTTAATTACATATTGAGTGAGTTACAGAAGTGAGCTACAGAAGGTTCTGCTGTGTTTATGTGATAAAACATAGTCTGCCCTCCACTGTCTGTTTTCTCATGTGATCCACCTTCCTCCTCAGACATGGACAAGGAAGATGCACTGGTGTGCTTTGAGGACCACATTCGTATGTTGGAGCAGGAGTACGACGACGACCGCGAGCGTGAGCGGCGACGTATGAAGAGACAGCAGAGGAAGAACAGAGAGAGCTTTGTGGTGAGCTGTCATGGTTGTCTGTCATGGTTGTCTGTCGTGGTTGTCTGTCATGATTGTTGTGGTTGTATGTTGTGGTTGTCTGTCATGGTTGTCTGTCATGGTTGTCTGTCATGATTGTCTGTTGTGGTTGTTTGTTGTGGTTGTCTGTCATAGTTGTCTATCAAGGTCGTCTGTTGTGGTTGTATGTTGTGGTTGTCTGTCGGGTTGTCATTCGTGGTTGTCTGTCATGGTTGTCTGTCATGGCTGTCTGTCATAGTTGCATGTCATGGTCATCGTCATGTCAGTGTTATTATCCTCCACACAGTCTGCCAACTCGTGTCGGATGTCTGACACAAGAATGTGTGCATAGAACATAAAATAGTATACATTGTTATGATTGTAATTTGTTCTACTTATTAGCATATGACCAATATGGAAGAAACTATGCTAAACCTTTGTACTGTAGGTCAGATAAATCAATCTCTAATGCAATCACAATTCAACAGTGTACACATTTAGGTGTGAATGAAAATAATTTGCCAGTTGAGTAAATACGTCCTGTGATGTTATTTCCGTGGTGCAGTCGATGGCAGTGTTTTCTTGAATTGGGAGCAATCATTAGTCACTCACTTCTTCTGACGCGTCTCTGAAAATCTTGATTAAACTAGACGGCCATGGAGAAAAAAAGTCAAATTGCTTTAACTGAGAAAGCAAGCACTGCTGTAATTGCTCCAAGTTAGAGTGATGGACTCCGACAGCTGATAGCTGACTAGTTGTCCTAGTGGGGTAGTAATACTGTGCCATGATGAATTTAGTGTATAACTTGTATAACATTGTCATATGTAGTTAATGTGAGACATTTAAATTAGTTGTTTTAAACATGTTTATGGAGCATAACTGATATATTTCTGGGAATTAATTAAAATATATTTGATATGGTCTTACAAAATAAATACCATTCTAATCACCAATGTCAGCAAGACTGTGCAAACTATTGATTTTTTAAATTGCAATTGTATAATGTGCGTGTGGTTCTGGTGTTGATGGTGTTGATAGGGTGTTCTGGTGTTGATGGTGTGTTTCTGGTGTTGATAGGGTGTTCTGGTGTTGATGGTGTGTTTCTGGTGTTGATAGGGTGTTCTGGTGTTGATGGTGTGCTCTGGTGTTGATAGGGTGTTCTGGTGTTGATGGTGTGTTCTGGTTTTGATAGGGTGTTCTGGTGTTAATATGGTGTTCTGTTGTTGATGGTGTGTTCTGGTGTTGATGGTGTTGACGATGTGGTTGTGGTGTTGATGCAGGTTCTCCTGGATGAGCTACACGAGCAGGCCAAGCTGAACTCCATGTCTCTGTGGATGGACCTGTTCCCTAAGATCAGCCAGGACGTCCGCTTCAACATGATGCTGGGCCAGCCCGGGTCCACACCTCTCGACCTGTTCAAGTTCTACGTGGAGGACCTCAAGGCTCGCTTCCACGACGAGAAGAAGATCGTCAAGGAGATACTGCGGGTGAGTGGCGGTGATGCTGTGTGTCACTGAGAATGACGTCATCAGTGTTGTATTGTGTGAATTAGTAACTGATATGTGACAAAGTTATATATGTGACAATGGTAGAGATTTGCAATGTATACCTGACTTTAGTACTGGCTATTATTATGATTGGCTACTCAGCTCAGGGAGTTGAGAAGGAAAGCTACATGCTCATCCATTGAGCATTCTTTAGAGTATACAGCTATGATTATTTTATATGATGCTCATAGATTAACGAAGTTCGCTATCTGTTGACAGGACAAGGGATTTGTAGTAGAGGTTAGCACAAACTACGATGAGTTCGCCAACATCATCAGCAGTGACAAGCGAGCCGTGAGTCTAGACACGGGCAACATCAAGCTGACCTACAACAGTGTGAGTACTCTCGTTCTCTCACTCACATATACATAGCTAGATGTTTTACAGTAGAATCTGACTGCAAATCTCAAGAATGCTAAATTGTCATACAAGTCAATTAGCTTTTACTACTGGAGCATACTGTGACCTACGGCAGTGTGAGGAGCTCACAGGTAACAGTGTAAGGAGTGTCGCCATGGGAACAATTACACCAGTTTGGAGCAATTTTAGCTTATTAAATTACAGAGATTGGTTTGTGTTGCCTGTCGAACGCGTCCACCACATATTCATCATGTCCACTGATGTTCATTGCTTCTGACGGCTATTCATAGTAACCAATGCCCCAAGTGATTTTCACATGGGTGTAAATTGGATCCAGATTTACACCTTTGGATGTGACATGTTAGAAAGATCAAGGATGCCTTCTGTTGATGACTTGGCTTGGTGTAGGAGGTTTTGAATGTTCGATTACTGAAACATTCCTGAAGTACTTAGTATCTATGTATTAAGAATTAATTTTGATACATTCTTTATGTCTTGATTAAACAATTCTGTATTTTTTTTATGGTAACAATTTTATTGATTGATTGATTGTTTGTTGACAGCTGATCGAGAAGGCAGAGGCTAGAGAGAAAGAGAGACTGAAAGATGAAGCCAGAAAGGTACATTACTCAATAATGATAATAATAGGGACATGCTCATAATAATTAACTACATTTCACATCCTCAACCCCAGAGCTGAATTTCAAATGGCAAAAAAAATAATCTTAAATTATTGATAATTAAGTTGTTGTTTAATTAGTATTCATTAGTTGATGATAGTTTAATTATACTTGTAACCGTTGATGTTGACAGCTGAAGAAGATAGAAAACATATTCAAGAATCTTGTAAAACAAATCAACCCTCCTGTTGAAGCAGACACAAGATGGGAAGCAGTGAGTATTGTTTGACAAATAACCCTTACAAGAACAACAATTCTTAACCGTCTCTGGATTCTGCACAGACAATGCACTTTAGGGCATCTCCAGTTGCCGTCAGCATAGATAGGGTTAATCACCATTGAGCATTCATTGCTGTATCTGGCCTTTCCAGTTGCCGCCTTTCCAGTTGCCACTCTACGTTATAAGGCATGCAAGTTACGACTCTCGTTTTACCATTGTTTTGTGGGATGGAGCCAGAATTACATGACATCTTCGAGCAATGTAACCCATTCATGTATTTGCTAGAACTGGTTCTAAGTGTTAGCGTTGTTGACTTTTATTTCTCATGCATGTCACCAGATCAGAGGTAAAATCGAACACGAGCCAGCCTTTGAAGCCATCACATTGGAATCTGAACGTATGCGGCTGTTCAGAGAATACCTCGTAGCCTACGAAGAGACCTGTGGACATCACCACAACAAGAAGAAGAAGACAAAGAAGCACAAAACCAGGAGGTCAAGGTCACGCTCACACTCAGTAAGTAGTTTAAATATGCATGGGTCAAAGGTCAAGGTTGCATGATGTCGTTGTCTTTCTTATCTTTATACCTTTGTGGTACTTTTGATTTAAGTTGAACTGGAAAATTGTGAGACAGACTTTAGTGACACAATCCTTCATAGATAAGAGGTGCCAGATAGGTAGACATGTGTATCCTTGATATTTGGTGACCATGACCATGTATATTGATCCTTGAATTTAATGTTTAGTTTGAGACCTTTTCATGAAACCTTCATTGTTAGAATCTTTTGAAATCTGGTGAAGAAATTCTCCCTCTGATTTCAGAGTGACTCGGAGGAGGAGGAGAAGAGACACAAGGAGAAGAAGAAGAAGAAGAAGGCTCAATCTGACTCGCGGTCTATCAGTCCTGGATCAGCCTCGGACAGAGAGCGAGACCGTGACAGGGACAGAGACCGTGACAGGGACCGGGACAGAGATAGAGACCGAGAACGAGAACGAGATAGGGACCGTGACAGGGAACGAGACAGAGACAGAGACAGAGACCGAGATCGTGATCGAGACCGCGATAGAGGTAAATACGTTACAGAGAGTATAGGCAGGTATTGATAGATAATGCTGACTGGATAGATACGGTTGTAGATGTAAATATTTCACAAGAACTTGCATTGGGAAGAAGGAGATTGAGATAGTATTTGTTAAGTTTGAAATATGCCTGAGATAAAATGACTTGCAGTTATAGATTTACTGAGAAGACAACAAGGACAACATTTAATGTTGAACTTGAAGCTGTTAGAACATTCAGAAAGTAGCATCCTATATCCATGATGACTGACATCCAGTGTTTATGTTGCAGATTACGACATGGAGAAGTCGTCCAAAAAACATAAGAAGAAGAAGAAGAAGAAATACATTTCCAGATCTGTAAGTGATACATAACCCTTTAAAATGTCTTCTTTGCAACTTTTATTATCGAGACTATAAACATCGCTTTCCGGATGACTTGGCACACACACTTCACTTCACCACCATCTGTTAATTACTAGTGCCGGTGTTCCACACCCTGTCTTGTCTGCTGTGTAGCAGTGCTCATTAGTCGTCTATCTCCAGACAATCAGGCTATGTCAAAATGTTAACCAGCATTATTAAAAAAAAAAAAAAAATGGATTTATGCTGAGATGAGTTTAAATTTGTTCTTCCAGCCAAGCTACTCCAGCGATGATCATAAATCCCGAGATAGAGAGAGCAAGTCATCGCGACGGAGAAAATCTCCAACCCCGTCGTCACGGAAACACGACAAGGTCAGTGATATGAACTCACACTTAATGCACTTGTACTTTGAATGTCATTCGTGTTCTGTGGCTTTGACCGTTATTTAATTAATTACATTATGTAGTGGTCTTTATTTAATTAATTAATTACAATTTATTGCACTAATTTTTTATAATGAAAAGTTTAGGTTATGGCTATGTAACTTTTCACTTTTAAAAAGTCCTTTTCCGTGACAATTATACAAGATATTAATGCTAGGTGTAGTATAGTAATTTACAATAATTCCTATGAAATAGGCAATTAGCGTAAAATTAAATAGTTCTTAATTTGTGATTATGCCATTCTCATTGTGTTAAATATTTGACATATCCACAGTATTGAAACTGGTATTTTATCCATCATTTTCAAATTCCCACAAACCGATTCAAAGAAAAAATGCACGACTTAACTTAGAATTTCTATTCATATTAATGTTAACTGATTTTACTACTATTATTGTGCCATGACATGGAAAATTAGTAGGAAGCGTGTGGTATATGGACTGCAGGAATTGCGTACTGACCTGCATGCTTTGATGGCAGTCCCAGCTGGGCACTAGCGCAGGTTACTGTTGACGTGGTGATGTGTGCATGCTTTAATTCCCCGGTGTGGAAACTCAATTCCCTCAACCGCATTACCTTAATTACACGCCCTTGGTGTCAAAAGCTGTGCATAGGAATGGCAGCATCGCTAGATTGGCATTTGTAAAGCATGACTGACAGAACCCCATTCATTGATGTGTTCTACTTTTTGTATACATTGCTTAAATGTGTAGTAGACATATTACTCGAAATAGGAATTAATTAATTCATCAAGATATGAAAGTGAAAAAAAATATGGCCTGACTGTGAATCCATAGTTTATGAATACCAATTAGTGTTTGTTGGTAATCAGTGGTACTGATGTCATGTTTGTGGACTTGATTTCTTCAAGTACAAGTTATTAGCAAGATAAATATGGTAATGTATATATTTAATTGCAACATTTTAATTAAAATTTCAAGTTCATGTTCTCCGTTCTTTTCGACGTTGTTATATTATTATGTTTTTCCAAGTCCAATTCTTGATTGTAGACTTTGTTTAGTTCTACTGGAAACAGGAGTAGCACAGAAGGTTTAAGTTGCATATCATGGCTGCATACAAGTATACTATGCCAGGCTTCTTGGTTCTTACCACTATCAATTAGTTGTTGTAGGTGTTCCCCCCCTCCATAAACATGTCACCATATCATTGAAATCATGTCGAATATTAACATATCCCCCAAATTCCTCATTAGTTATATTTAGTTTTCTCTAGTGTCATTTTTGTTGTAATTTATTTTATGTGATGTACTTATTCCATTTTCAGCGTTCATCCAAAAAGGTTCGTTATCCATTTCCCGATTATTATTTTCACTTATTATTTATCTGTGCATGTTTTGAACATGTTGAACCGATGACCGTTGATGTGGAATGTTGATTGCATGGTGTATTTGATTGCGTTTTGATAGCAAATAAAAAGCTTATTAAAACTGTGAATTATGGCTCACTGGCCATTTTAACCCTCTCCATGCTGGAGGGAACTGGAGCTGTGTATGCCTACTCCAGCAGGGAGAGGGTTAATAAGCTGGCTGATGGTTCAAATCCCATCCCGGGAACCCGGCATCAATATTCGCAAAAGTTACCTTTCTGACGCAGTATTGATAGGATGCGCTGACTGTAGAGTGGCAATGCAGACATCAACCCTGATCTGTCAGTATCAGCCGGGACTCACATGTTTACTGCAACATTCATCTCTGCGGATGTTGCGGGTTTCCTCCTACCCTGAACTGACATAAGTGAAAGAATCTTGAAAGCAGCTATAAACCACAATTTAAAAAATAATATATATACATACATGTATAAAAAATATATAAAGCTGGCGGTAATACTATTGTAGCAAGGATGTTAAGCTTTGTAATACATGTACAAGAATAACAGTGGGGCCAAATAAGTGAACTAAAATTTTCTTTCTTTCTTTCTTTCCTTATTAATTATACATCTCATTTCAAAAGTTGTTCTTCTGATTACATTAACTCTGTCCATGCTGGCAGCAACAGTAGATGTCCCCAAAGAGCAGTAACACTGCCTAATCCAGCAGGGAGAGGGTTAAAGCAATGTCTACGTACTAGTAACCCAGGTGGAGACATGCGTAATATTATTGATGAGCATAATAATGAAAATTTGTGGTTCCCAAATTTATTGCTTTTTATCTGTTAATGTAATATAGTAAATACATGTAGTTGCACCATGTCAAAGTCATGTTAGAAATAAATACTGATTCTAATGGCAATTGTTATTCCACACACATACACCACTGCACCAGCGTTATTGATGGGGAACATGATTAATCCATAAAAAAAAAACATCTATTGGTTTTGTTTTTGACATATTCGCCTCAGAAGTGTGTAATTTGCATCTCGTTCTAACACAAAGCTGGTTCACTCCTCTGCCTGAAGTGATCATAGCAGCAGAGTGAGCCTTGTCAGCAGTACATTCAGCATCCTTCCCACAAAGGGCTGGAATATTCCTCGCAGCAACATTAAACTCTAGACTATGATCACTGACTCAGTATAGTGTTCCAGTACAGAGTACAGCTGACATTCGGTACATAGAATACAGCACTTGAAGAACTCGCTCACTACCAATTACCATCACATGCCTAGTTACGAGAAGTCTGGGAAGTTATTTTTACACTACATATTTTTTAAATTTTAAATTAAAATTAAATTTGTTGTCGTGTGTAGATGAAAAATTCCCACAGCAATGTTAGGCAACACTACAATAAATCAATATAGTACATGTGATATAACCAAGACCTGGTACTTGAAAGTTGTGAAGGATTTTATCAGTTAATCATTGTTATTTTGACTTTATAATTGTGGTATATCAATATAAATTTTGTGTACATTTTTATTGTCCTTGTTCAGCTTGTTTTGGAAGGTGTGTTGTTTTGTATTCCAGCGTGATGACTACGACAGTACGGAGAGTGAGCTCAGTGAGGGTGAGCTGGAGAAGAGGCGGAGATTGCTGCTACAGCAGCTGGAGAGTGATCTGTAATATCTCATCTTGACTCCGGAGACGCGCAGACCACGACTGACGACTCGCAGATAAACATTGACGAATCACAGACCATTGGCCACATGTCAACCTGACACAGATATATGGGTGACTGTGTCTCATAACTGACTTATAACGGGGAGAAATTACATTGTGGAATTTCATGTGAATAATACCGCCCCCGTAGGATGGTCTGACCACCCTGTGGCAAGCCTGTAGTGACCAACCATCCTGTGAAGCAGTCTTAATGACTGTGGTTCATTTCATTCATTCACATTTCTCATGAATAAATAAACAATATAATAGATGTGTTGTTGTGCCTGTTAATTAATTATGTATTTGCTTTAACCATACGCAGACTTGTATTGAAATGTCTGGCAATAAAAATGCTAATAAAGTGAATGATTCCAACACATTTGAGGACTAAGTGATGGTGCAGTGTAACCAAAAGTCCTGGGTTCGAACCTGCCCGGGATCCAGTATCATTGTTTACAGAAGTTAGCTTACTGATGCAGTAAGTATGGTTACAAGCTGCTGTTGGGGAGCTGTGATACCAGCTGAATGAATGAAAAAAAGGTAGGGAGATAGATCCTTGACATTCATCATACCTGGCCAATTACAAGAGATTCAAACCCATGATAACCCAACTGAATTGTAAGCCCAGGTTAGTCATCCACTCCCCGGTATAAAGCAGGTTTTAGATGTACATTTATTGATGATCATGGTTTCCATTCACAAAACAATGCGTCAGTGTTCAGCTCAACTGCACGACGTCTTTTGAACAGGCCACGCTAACGTGATTTACAACAATGGTCATCTGAGGCGTGCCACTACACACTAGTAGGCTAGGCTACTGTACAGTGAAGCTAGTATAGGCCTACTGTACAGTGAAGCTAGTATACTACTATACAGGTACTAGCTGCTACTAATGCAATGGATGCTACAGTGAATGTAATGAGATGATCTTGGTAGATATGAATTTCAAGTTGAATTACGAGTATCTGCTGATATTAGGAACTTCGATATGCGAAAAGTTGCTTACTTACTTTAACTTATACAATTACATACGAATGCGCGCTCTCGCACTCGCACACACACACACACACACACACACATTCGTAGGAAACTATATAATACGGATACGGTTAGGTCATCGGTTTGTGCTTAGTATTTGACGTCAGAGACTCGCTCGACATGTAGTTTCCCGTTTATGGCACTACCGGGGAACCCGAACGGTCAGAAACGGAAAACTACACGTCGGGCGAGTATCAGTCAGATACTACGAACAAACTGATGACAACCGTATCCGTAATGGTAACCGCAGTGTTGCGAACCCTCTCTATTGCTAGGATGTTACCATTACTGCATCTTCTTGACCATGTAGGTAATATTGATACGCACAACACCAACACCAACAACAAGTATTCATGCAGAGAATGGACTGTAACCTAATAGCCCATAGCGTAATGTTCCCATCTCGTGTTGGCACAGTTGACATTGGCAGAGGTAAAAAACCGTTTTCTAGCTAGTCGGGTATGTGTACTTATCTGTACTGTACTCTCTGTTATCTATCATTGACCTACACAAGACACGTGGTCGTCTGACATCCCGTGAGACCCCGCTAGGAGACGCGACATCCATGTTTTCATCTCTGATTACTTTGTTTCATTACACCTGCAGATCCATCACTGACATGGAAATTCAGTCCTAGTGTTCCCCGCGGACAGATCTCTGGCAGTTTACAGATATTTCACCAGTTTTAAGGTTAGCAATCACATGGTATTGTGTGATGCATATAATTTACCTTTCTGTCTTTTACATAAAATATATCGACACTTCTCAGACTTTTAATCATAATTCTTATATATAAATTCGCGATAAAACATGAAAATAATTGTTATTGTTATTCAACATAATAAGCAATTATGTCGCCATTTCATATGTTCCTAATTTTTATAATTTGCTAACTATCTTGAACAAGTATTTGATCGAACTATTGCTAATATTACATACATTTAGTATATACACTAGATCTAAATAAAATACTAGTAATTTGTATCATAAATGGAAGAAATTAATCTGTTGAATATCATAATTATACAAGTAATACATACATGTAGAGTTCCATATTGACTACATGCTAATTCGGATTCCTGCATCGTCGCAAATGGGTGAAAGGTTCCTGCAACGACGAAACTCCATAATATCATTAATTCATGGGGAGCTGGGAATAAGTAACCAACTTCATCATTGACTGAAAGCTAATTCTTCACTTCAGTGATGTCGGTCGACCCCTCGCCACCAGCGTGACGTCCATGAACTGTCAGTTTAAGTTGAAACATATTTTATTCAAGACAAAATGGATCGGTTACAGTTATCACAACCGTTATACAGTTATTAAAACCGCTCCAAGAGAAGGGAAAGAAAATATGGGCAGAGAAGAAAGAAAGATTAAGAATTAGAGATACATGTAGGTGTATGTACATAAGCATTACGCAAATCGTTATGTGTATTTATGTACAACTATACTAACCCCAAAATAATATAATTTTCAGTAAACAATGGACAACAGTTTCACAGGGATTATCACATAGACACGAAGCAATATCAGACTGTCCAATTTAAATGAAATCGTTATTCAATGGAATATCTAAGTTTAGTGAGTAAATAGAGTATTCTCTTGTCCATAGGAATAATAGTCAGATGCAATAACATACCAATTTCTTATACTAGATATAAAACTTGATCATTTGATAGCTCATTCCATTGTCTACTGGTTGGAGGTACGACTGAAACAAGCCAGGCAGTGTATACGTGGACACTGCTGGTTGCCATACCAACTGAAACTGCTGGTGATCTGCACAAAGCTCTACAGTAGATGCATTTGAAGATTACTGTCCCTGTGTCCTGTTTGGAAACGTAAGGTTAAATATGATAAAGTACTAGTAACAGGGTGAGCTTAGAACACAGTACTACTGACAAGATGGTGGTCATCCAATGTGTGGAGTCGTGACTTGTAAAAGAATGTCCCGGATGTTGAGAGGACTAAGTATAGTCATGAGTCACAAGTCGCAAGTCACGGAACTTTAATTTACCCAGGCTGCTAAGTACAGCATGTGGTGTACAAACCTAATAGCATGTATACACAATAGGCGGTGGGGTTTACATGAAGACGTGTTTATAGTATATGCTATATTAACAAAGTTAGTCAACAATGTTGAATATATTCTAAATAATTATATAAATATAAATAAACAGATAAATGGTAAATACATTGCATCCACACACATGTTTGTGAGGAAGGTGACATTACAACGGCTCCTCCACTAGAAGACACTTGGAGGAATGTTCCTTAGTATGTGAGCTGTAGTATTGTAATGTTAAACCAATGGCTCTTCAACCAAAGCCTTACGGTACCTCTGACTCCATGCCGTACGAAGCCTTCGTTGGTTGTCACTAAGAAGAGTTACTTTAATTACATTGGTAAAGCCTAGACTTGGCTGCCTGAGGCAGATTCATTATGGGAGGTTTAGTAGGTGTACGTATATCGGGGAGACATTGACATCCTCAGTCGAACTTGTTGCATGCTGCGTACAGCTTCCTTCAGAGGTCATCCCGATCTTGGAACATTCTTGACGACATTAATCTGTCTTTATGGGTTAGTCTGCTATTCACCTCATGATGAAGTCCACGTTGACTACCAATTGCTTTAAATGACTTCTCTAGCCTCGAGACTACCTACCTCCCGTTGATGTTTTGTACACCGCCATGCTGCAATACAATGCCAAAATCTGATGATTGCTTTCACGTAGATTTTTCACTTTCATTTTGACGACACTGACCAACCTATTACATTGTGTTGGTGGCGGTGATCTCCAAATGTAAAACTTCATTGTATATTGATTATCCCTATATTGATTATACTCGAAGACTTAATGCTTCTGGGGGCGTTTTCATAGGCGGAATTAATAACAAAATAGAAATATCCGCAAAAACACGCCTTACTCAACTGAAGTTAAATATTTTCTAAAAGAGTAACACTTGACAATTTCCATCAATAATATTTCTATTTCAATCGTAATATTAACTAAGCGTCAGAGAACTTCTGCCGTTCATCTTCATTGAAGTATCGCTAATAAAATATAGTTTCCTGTTTTGTTTTACAGAAGACACTTCGCGGTTAACATCAGTAGGAACGTGAATAGAGTGATTTATTGTTTTACGTCACAGCGGGAATCTTTGGCTCATACTTGACAATTGTAGGAACATGAAGTTTGAATACTCGGTTAGTTGAATTGTTGTGAAACATGTTTGATGCCTGAACCTAATTATGTAATGGTTAAATACACACAACTAAAGGACACGACACGAAAACAGCTTAAATTCATACATCTTTAATTACTTTCACGTTTGCAACCGATTTCACTTAAATGTCAAGTTAATTTCTCAACTTATTAGCGAATCAGAACGTTAACTTAATTCAATGGAATCGATATTCATCCAAATGTACGAATTGATTAAACTCTGGTCCATGATGTCGACATTCTTTCCCACTTGTTCGTTGACAGTTTACTATTGAGTATTGATGTCATTTTACAGAGTATTGATGTCAAATCAAACATTTTAACGCGAACAGCAAATTTACATTATTATCATTAATGAAAACAAACGATGTTGCAATGAAAATAATCACGGATATATTGCCTAAACGCTATTCTCGTAACAAATTGACATAATCCAGCGTCAACCGTCACGTATGATATTGATATTAAACCAAACTAACACAGTCGCTCGCTCTGGCCCGTCCACTGGCAACCTGGCATGTAAGCGTATATTGGTGAACTCCTAGCTGTCTGGAGCTCTCCCGAGTCCTGATTATATTCTATCACATTCCAATCTTCCACAGTTCAGCTGCTAAGAACATGATTGATCAAGCAAAGAAGTTGTAATGTTGTTTTTGCCGTTTATCGTCATGAGAGTTTTTTTTGTTTGCTGCCAGCACACAAGTTCGCCCAATAACTTGTGATGAGTGCTGACATATTAATCCTGTTTACTGTGTTCTACAATAAAAAAAGTCAGCGCACTAGAAGGAACGACTTCTACAAGACTCGGTGCTAACATTGGTATTGGTATCTTCTTTCTCAGTTCTGTGGTTTGAAAGGTTCCGTTCATTGTACCATTTATTGCCATTAATAAAATGTTGAATGCAGCGTAAACAGAAAAAAAGGATCTCAAGCAAATATTTCTATATATTTCCATTGGAACATAGTAGATTATATCTGTACACATAAGAGTACGCTCACATTTCATACTGCTGTACTGTCTTAACACAAACTTCACAATACTATTGTTTTAATGCAAAACATGGAAGTATGTTACATATGCATCTTATGCCTACCCATTTTACTAACTGTAGATTGTAATAAAAAAAAGTAATTGACAACGAGTGGACGTTAGTATAGTAAATGGGTACGTGTTGTATGAGGGAAGGGAATACTTGACTAACAGAATGTATAAACGTTACGATCACCACACTAGACAGATAACAACTCAACTATGTATAAGAGGACTTGCCATATTTCACGACGGCCTGACTGTTATGCGTGTTGCATCTGATTGTAACGAGTCATCGGGGATTAAAAAGAAATTTAAAAGAGATAGCAGTAATCCAAGATGTATATATTTATTTGTTATTAATGTTTACCAATAATGGAATTGTTCCGCACCGTGAGAGGGGGCGCTTCATTCTCTGGGTCACGGAGACAGACGGATGGTATTTAAGATGGCACAGAAGAATTAATAACGTTCAACTATAGGCAAGTTGACATCTCAAACCCACAGAGCAGTGCCCTACTCCCTGTACAGTCGGACATGCCAACACACTGGGACGTAGCAAGTGGAATCACATCAAGGCATGACGTCTAGCACCATCTAATCATCGGAACAGAGAATATTAATGGCACATTCTGGTATACTTACGAAAATATAATCATTTACGATATTAAGTTTTACCCTAATAATAGTTCTTATAATTACGTTAATGCTATCTTTAATTGAATTGACCAGCATAGTTCAATTAATAGTCGTATACGTGCAATTAAAACTGTCATCAATAGATGACACTTCAATCCACACACAAATGTGAAATGTAGAATCAGTTAATAGGATTTTCCAATAATACAATTCAGGTGTGATCCTCAACGCTATACCTTTACATATACGTCTACATGTACACATACTTACATGTGGGATACTTGAAAGAATACATGCATGTATTGATCTAAATAATATGATATAAAAAACATATTCAACAACCCAATGGCAGATTAGCCTATGCCTACTGAAGTTTATATTTCCACGACTTGTAGCTATTTTGAAGGTTTCTTGGTTCTAAGCAATCTAGACTGACCGTATGTTTTTTCTTTCATTTAGACACTGTCCAGCCAGACATAATATAAATGTTGATGTAACGTGCGGCCGGTTGTAACGCGCGGCCGGATGTAACGTGCGGCCGGCCTCTCTTCTAGTATCCTGAAGTCAGAATATTCATGTTGTTGTAACTTGCGGGCGACTGATTGGCACATATGGTACAGAAGCTTTTAACGTAATCGAAATTAGTGTGCGACTCTTGTCAACTGTTTACGTTGAAGGGTTGTTTTGGAAGTTAGGTAAATATACCTAGTTTAAGAAATGGTTGAGTATTTCTATACTGCTCATCATATGACAACTAAATATTGGCGTATAAATGAATGGAATACGAAGAATATTCATTCTAAATAATATCGTGACATTTGGCCATTAACCAAACACAGTATGACGTACACTGTAGATCAATTTATGAATTAGAAAAACACAGAAAATGCATTAGATCTATAATGTATATTTACATAGCAAGGAACCTAAAAACCGTCCATGATTTCCAAAAGGTAATAATCCTATACATTAATACTGCATACATCTTACTGCCAATCAGACATAATAGCTCTACTAGTTATGATACTAAATACATCACCTAAGCTAATAATTATATTCCGTATATAGTAAAGTTTGCCTTGAATCCACTGATTCGTCGTTAACATAAATTATAATGGCAATGGTGGTCAGGAGTGCAAGTATGACACCGGATCCTCTTTTGGCCTACTGTGGATCAGGCTTGAACAGACGCCGATCCCGAGTTACAATATTAACATTATTTTATTCCGTTGTTTTCCAAGCATGTATATGTAGTTATTGGTGCCATATAGGCCTCAAATAGCCGGGGGGGGGGGGGGGGGGTTATGTTATAAAATGGTGTACATTTGTGCTAC
>JAUTBV010057880.1:0-20055 GCA_032361325.1 Lepetodrilus fucensis
GATTATGTGTATGCTAAGAGCATGTACTTTGCATTTTTAACTCCAATTCTGCCCAAAACGACAACTTAATTTGTGTCGGACTGTGATATTATGCCTTTAAGCCTGTAGGCCTATAACACACTGTGTATGATTCCACTTTAAATTAAGCCTACAGGGTATCGTTTCTTGAAGCTCTCATCTCAACTATGAGACCACAGCGCTATCTTAGTCTTATAAGTGTACGATATTCATGTATTAGAGATGTCTATGAGAGTTCGGGTCTCGTAGTAGATATGAGAGCTTCGAGAAACGATACCCACATAGATCAAAGTGGAATAGCATCTCGTTAGCTACACGATGGGCACCATTTTGTTATTCTCATCTACAAATTACAATGATTTATGATATAAGCAGTTTTCATTCTGGCATTTCCATGACAAAAAGTAGAATAATTAAAGAGAGGATTTCTCAAAATAATTAAAACATGGTACCTTTGTGATATTTGTTTGGTCAAAACTTCAAAATAATAAGAAAGTAGACAGTAGTCATAGGTAATATTCAGCTACTATCAGAAAGAATAATGTTCTTTTCGCATGCAAACATTGATACACTTTGATTGACGTTTAGGAGTGGAAGTGAAGATACACTGATACAATAGTGCCCACATCCAGACTAGTGCTGCAGTCATAAAAATATATACCATGGAAAAAAAAATCGGTAAGTTTCTCTTGCAGTTAATGAATCCATTTTCAAATTCACCAACATCGTGACCATTGGTGTCGATCCCTCCTCCGTCTTCACTGATGATTGGAAGCTATGCCCGCGGTTCATCTCTGGCACGTGACATTGTGAACAGAGTATCGTTTCTCGAAGCTATCATAATTATCAACTATGAGACCAGAACGCTCTCGTAAGTGGACGATCCCCAGGTATTAGAGATAGCTACGATAGTCCTTATGGTCTCTTATACGATATATGTGAGCTCCGAGAAACGATACCCAGGCTAGGAAGGTATACTTTGGCACCATCGGCATTTAATTCATATCTGCCACAAGGACCACACTATGTAATATGATGACTCTGAATATAATAATATAAGTTTCGTAACGTCAGGTCGGAGTTAAGTATATTAGTATATGACCAAAATGTCATGTGATTGGATATAGGCTAGATGCTTATGGGATCCGCTCAGTATATTATTTATCCAGCTCGCCTTTTCTCATTAGGAAATACTTCTGGAATGAGTTTCCTCCCCGTACCTACATGTTTTTATTCGCTTCAGAAATGGATACACTGCTTAGTCGCAGCGACGACGAACTTGAGAACATCAGTCCCGAAGACGAGCTCGTGCACTTCGACCGAATCAGGAGCAACCGCTGCCCGACGTCGGACCTACGGGTGTCCTACCGACTCGGGGCGGACGTCGTCACGTCGTCGTACGACTGGGTCGGACTGTATCGCCTAGGATGGAAGAACGTCAACACTTACGTTACGTATCAATGGGCGCCCGTGCAGAATGTTAGTAACGCGAATAGCAGGACGAGGCGCAGGTTGGTCGTAATGCCCCGGCTATCTTACTGGGTGAGTATAACTGGTTGCATGTCACATTGCTAACTTGGCCGATATGTATTATTTAATCTCTGCGTCAGTGACGGATGTGAGAAGCCATTGTTTCAGAGGATGGTATTAAAATAAGTATAAAAGACGTTCGAGACATTTCTCATTACTTTCTTTTTACATTTTTGGAATAATTGACTCTATAAAGGCTTTGACAATGACTATTATTTATAAAGGATCTATAAAACCTTTTCTTCTGAAAATCAATTATATTAGACTGTCCCCAAACATCTTAGACAATCTAAAAATTGTTTTCTATCCGTCTAAAACAACCATTGGGTATCTTTTAAGAATTCTAACATTCGAAGTTCCATCAATAACATATTTCAGCGTTTTAATAATTAGTTTCCCGCAATATTAATCAGTAATGCTCTTCATGGTTTATACAGCAATCCTTCCAATCAGATGAACAATTCCAAGTTTTATACATCGCATCATCTGGTCACGTGATTGGTCTCAGCAAATCGTTCGAATTTGGTAAACCAGAAGAACCCGATCTCAGTCCTAGCATCTTTGAAGAATGGACAGAAGAAGAGGACTCCTTTGGCAGTAATGTTATGGGTACGCTAAACGAATGGACTTTACAATGTTACATGACTGTGGGCATAGATATTACTTGACGTTATTTGGATTAAAATAACAATAGTGTCTTGTTTTTCTTTCTCTTTATTGTTCTTCAATTTTTTATTTTTTTATTGTTTTCCTAGAACTCATTTTGGTTATTAAAACGATTATTAAAACCCAATCTTGTCTAAAAAGGCTCCTTCATATGTAACCGATTCTGTGTCTCACAAAGCATGTTTGAGTACGTTTTCATGCACTGAAATACTAAATCTGAGTTGAGCATGACATGCTCCAAAATGTTGCCAGTGTTTCCTTTTACGGAGCTCTCTTATCCACTAACACACCATAACGCGCTCTTTTTGGCGATATATAATACACACTGCAAAGAGAGCGCTATGGTCACTTAGCGTGTCTATATTTCAGATTTGCTGACCATGGACGTCATCGCTCTGTCCAGTGGGTCCGAGTCCAGCAACAGCTCCATCTGCGAGGTGGAGGCGGAGGAGGAGGAGGAAGAGGACCCCACTGTAAACAACGTTGTCCTCTGGGACACCAAGACCCTGGCCGTGGACTTCTCGGGCAAGTCATGGCTCGAGGAACTGGCGCTCCTGAACAACGACACCATCGTTCAGGAGTACCAACAGCATCTGGTGACGTCACCGACCTCGTCCCCTCCCTCCCCCTCCCCGTCCTTCCCCTCCTTCTCCCCCTCCTCTCCCTCCACGATCCTGCCGGCGTCGAGGTCAGACTGTCGTCCCATCACCGTGATAGACGACGGCCATGACTACGCCATGTTCGCCGACGTCGAGATCGAGGTGGAAGCCCTGCCGCTTCTGTTCGGGAAGAAGGATAGAAAGGTCAAAGCACTATCAGCACTGGCAGCAGCACCAGCAGCATCAGCGGCACCACCAGCACCACCAGCGCTACCAGCACCACGTCCACCGTCATTGGCGGTCGTCCCAGCTTATACATCGGTCGTCACGTCCATCAAGAAACGTCTGAGGCATGCGAAGAAGCCTGCTGAGCAGCAAGTACGAAAGTCGAGAAACCCCATTCCTCTTGCCTTTGAGAAGAGGGTCAAGCGGAAGTCCTCTGGCGCCGACAGTTCGTACGGCCCTCTCGCCCTGTTGCCCGTCGACTACAGCAGTCGGCCCAAACGTGTCCATCTGTACGACGTGAATAAGGACAAGAAGTGCGTCGCCATCTATAATTCCGCTGAAAAGAAAAAGGTAAATCTATTGCATCCCATTTATCAGTCACCCAAACGGTGCCAAATGTCTCAAAGCTAACATTGACAAGTAATCTCTGCAACTGCCTGCAGAAAATAACGAAGAAACACATAATGAGAGACCATTAATTTTCCAACTTTTAATTTACTTAACAGGCTTGCCCACGTTGTTCAGTTCAAGTTAGAAAGCGCACTTGAATAATATCACGTGATCAACATAATTATATGACGTAATGCACAGGAATTCTCGCGTTTGAAGTAGAACTCTGTTGAAACGATGATACTATTTTGCAGGCCAAGCAAGACAGGATCAAAATACGAATAGACGTCATCAGACAACTCATCAGAACCATTCCGGAGTCTCCGCACCTACAGCGCCCCCTGTCGTGCGCTCCAGACTGCATCGGATGTGTGGCCAGTCAACAGCTGCTGAAACTCTTTGAGCGAAGGTTCCAGATTTCGCAGAAGAACACCGAATTGCTGAGAACAAACACGGTAGGGTTAATTTATGCCTGATAACCTCATATTTGTACGTATAGCGTTTTAAGAAATTGCAATGCAGTGGCGGCCATTTTGGAAATCAACGTTTTAGCGTTATGCCTCGTTATCGTAACTGGTAATATTACCGCTTGCACTGCTGTAGTAATATAACTCTTCCTGCTGATCTGCTTGCGGCAACCGAGATTCCAGTGACCGCGCCTAATATCCAGCATGTAGGAGGGTTAACCATCTCCCTGCTGGATTAGGCACAGGTACTTCCCTTTTGGGCATCTTCAGTTACTTCCAGCATGGAGGTGGGTTAAAAGACAAACTATCGAAATCATCATGGTATTCTGACAGAGGTATCAGTAATCCACGTTCTGTACAACATTGACGTAATGCTTTGATTTAATAATTCCACTGATTATGTCAATAGGTATCTCAACAGGAGACGCCAGGCCCGAGTGTGGCGTCTCAGACATCAGAAGATATGGCGTCTCACATGTCCGCCATGTTGTCGTTCGTGAAGAAGACTGAGGAGACCATCGCCCTTCTGCACGACGCCCTGTCAACCACGCTGGGCAAGTCATTCGTACAACAGGACACCCAGGTTTGTACAACTTCCTGCCTTCCTTGCTTCTCTCGTTTGATGTCCCTGTGTATTTCTCTGTCTCTGTAGATGTCTTACTCTTCCCTCACTCTTCCCTCACTCTTCACTCATTCATCCTGTTTATGAGTCTGTCGTGTGATCGTTTTTTTCCCCTCTCTCTCTCTCACTCTCTCTCTCACACACACACACACACACACACACACACACTCTCTCTCTCTCGCTCTCTCCGTCCTCCTCAATTGTGTCTTTCCGTATCCATTCGTGTATCTCCTTCCCCTCTCTACCTAACGCCTTCATGTTGAAAGAATATACACTTACGTGCTATTTCTAATCTTGCACTGTTGATATACAGACTGTCGCAGAGACGAAGGCGATGCAAGACGCCACAACAGAATGCAACCCAGATGAGCCAGGTATTACATGTAATGTAGTGTTCACTAATTATCAGTATTTAATAGAAAGTCCTTTGTAAAAGACGTTGGTTTTCTTTTGCAAAACAAAAATATAATATAAAGAAAAAAGAAAAATCGAAAACGGTCTTCATTGTCTCTGACAAGGACTTGAATCTTAACTACATCATTGCTACTCATATGAATTACTGGTTCTCTTCATCAAATGCGCTTCTTTGTGCAGATGAACTCAGCAACGAAGATCCTGACGGCTGGAAGGTGAAGGAATCCAGGAGAATACGTAAGTACACCGGAAACCAGTCTTGAGAGCATCACATGCTCTCGATCTTTTATCATGCAGCTATCGTATCCACTAAAGTAAAGTCTTGGGACTTCGGACACTTTTCAGGTGTGGTCCAGTTTATTCTTTATATAAGATATGTGTCAACCTATCAATTGCAAATAACGATTGGCTACTGAAACGACACCATTTTTTTAAACACAAACTATCATTGTTGATTATTTTACAAAAATTTGTAAAATACTTTGAAACGAATATGAATCCAACTAGGTATCGGGTCCTGCGGCTTCGGTCACTGTTCCTGTGACATCGGACAGTGGTCCTGGGAAATCAGTTATTGTAAACATGTGCCGCCTGTCACGAGACCATACTTACGAGAGCTCTATGCCCAGGATATTTCTCTAAATACGTAGTAGTTTATAATCTGATGACATATAATGTTTCTCCAGGTCGTCTGAGGTGGCTAGTGACGAGGAAGACGGAGGAGCTACAATACATGCACGACCGTGACCAGTGTCAGAGGGTGCAGCTCGTCATGTACCACGACATCATCAACGACCTCAAGAGGAACGTCAGGGTACGTATTGCGCATGTCCGGTAGTGGTTTTCTTCATATTTCCTGTGTCCAATAGTTTTGCCTTCTGCAGGGTCCCAGAACAAAGGTATCGCTACGAGATGTATATAACTCTCTATATGACATTGTGTGTATGGGTTTCTACACTCTTGACGCTGCGGTTGTTCTGTGGAACAGATAACTGTGCCTTCGTGTTATTTATGTTCCACATTGTGTATCGTAGACTCTTCGATAATCACCAGCAAAAATAAAATGAGTAAAAATGATTTCGTCAATGTCTCCAGTATACTTGTGTAATGATACTTACCTTTGATGTTTTGGTCAATAAATATGTAAGCTAAATGATAATTTCTTTATATAGAACAGATACTTGTCAGCATGTATTGAGAACAAGTGTTGTCTCAAATCTCATTAAAATCATATCCCAAAGTTACGCTTCTCATATATTTTGAACAGTCACTTATCTCTTTGATATCAATTTACCCTGCTAAATATTTCAAAAAGCGAAACAACTTGCATCTGATTTTCAATGAGACGTTCCGCGTACGATTCTTGCAGGAAGAGCGGAAGCAAGCACAGTCCGCCCGCCAGGAAGCTGTGATGCTCAAGTACCAGGTCCGCCGATTGTCCGCCAAACGAACAGGACCGGCCTGGGGCAAAGCCGATGACACAGCGGCGGCGGCGGATGAGGCGGCAACCACGGTAGCCTGCGCGCCGGTGGCCAGACTGGGCGAGGTGTACAAGTCGTACAGGGACTGCACCGCCGGTCTTGCCACACCCTTCTACCCGAACAAGAAGGCCTTCAGGCAGGATCTCAATAGGCAGATTAAGGAGGGACACTGCAGGTTCTGCGGAATGCCCATCTCCGCCAAGGTGGACAAGAGGGTGGTGGAGGAACACATCACGTACCATCTTCAGTTCCACGTGTAATTACAGCTTTACACGTCGACACACCATCTGCAGTTCCATGTGGAAAGCTTTCCCTGTCGTTACGCAAGCTTAAATTCCACGTGAAGTTAGCTTTCTCTGTGCTTGTGTCATCTGAAATTCCACGTGAACAGCTTTTAACGTCGTAATACCATCTGCAGTTCCATTTGGAAAGCTTTCCCCGTCGTTACACCATCTTAAATTCCACGTGAAATTGTCTTTCCCTTTGTTACACCATCTGCAGTTCCATGTGGAAAGCATTCCCTGTCGTTACACATCGCGTACCATCTGCGGTTTCAAATGTAGTTAGCTTTTCATATCATTACACCATCTGAGTCGCATGTGCAAAGCTTCCATTCTTTACACATCACGCACCGTCTGCAGTTCTTTGTGTAACTAGCTTTCCCTCGTCGTTATAAACCTATGCCTGCCCAAACGACATTCCCTACCTATTTAGATGTTCTCATTAAGACATTGCCAATGTTCGGGTATATTACATTTATATTCTACATTATACTTACTGTTGATTGATACTTGAACATGTTGCTATTTTATCCTTTAACCAGCACTTAGGCATTTTAGATATTGATTGATACTTGAACATGTTGCTATTTTATCCTTTACCAGCACTTAGGCATTTTAGATATTATCATGTGCACACTTTCGTAGATAACTTATTGTTGAAGATGTACGTATTTTCATTTTGAATAACGTTCCTATAGTGAATTCCTAATATATATATAATACATATGCATATACATCTATACATATATACGTTTGTTAAGTTATGGTTGACTTGTCATATTTATCAATATATAACCTTGTTACGAAGCAAAGTGTTGTTACTTGTTCATGTTGTAGACAGTATTGCCATGATTGTTCAAATAGTTGATTGTTGTGATTATATTGAGTTACTCTTTACTTTAGAATATCAGCGTGTTTTAGAATGATATTTACAATAGTTACTAGACTGTACTGTCCAATTATTCATTTATCAAGTTATTTATATTGTTTATTTCTCAAATATGTTATGCAATTAATGATATTTTGTTTTCTTATGATAATGATGTGTTGTCTGTATATTTTTGTAAATCTTGCCATTACTATATATTATATACAGTTTTTACTATAATAAACGAACATTTGTACAATGAGCAGCTGTTATATATTTTTCATAAAAAGAAGAAGAAGAAAAAGAAGGAGAAGAAGATTACGAATGGATATTAATAATGAAACACCTTAAATATCGCTACAATTCTTGAGAATATGGTTAGCTAAAACTATTGTAGCGATAAAAGTGGTTCGTATGACTAAACTTATACATTTGTAGCGGATCCACACAAAAAAATATCTTACAATCAAATGTAGCTATGTACAACTGTTCTACCGTTCTGAGCAACGGGGCCCTAGGTCAACATATACGATAACAGGAGTCCCGTCTACGTATGTTTGTGGAGTGGGCCTAACCTTGAGCGATAACAGTTAGTTAACATTCTACATATATTCTACACTTTTCCAACAACCGTTTGTCGATGCACTGCGTAACATGAGACCAAGTGGATAAACCTTTTCTACGACATGTGGTCGCACTTTTCCTTACTGTGGTACCTGCTCGTACATCAGATATGGGGAGATAGTTATCACGTTGCCCTCAACTCGTGGGACGTCGTAGGAGATCTTCATCACTTCTGGACAAGCACTGGATTCTGGTAAGATCTCCCTGCTAGCAGCTCGGTAAATGTCATCTGCTAGCAGTTAGCAGTTCGGTGAATGTCATCTGCTAGCAGTTCGATGAATGTTATGCCGAGAAACTCTGACCGTCATTCTTGGCCTAGGTGAATATACACAGCTTCACAATATTGAATCCACTGACTTCCTGCTTACACGGTGACCCACATGTGACAGATTAGCTGTATTTCCGAATCTACTGTTTACGTAGCCAGATAGCCATTATCATTTAAGCACTTCGCCGACATGTCTAGTAAGCCTTGCTTGTGTACAAGTAGGCCAATACTAAAAGTTTCATAAACCAACATATTCAATAGGATATTATTTTAACAATTACTCGTACCATTGGTGGGAACATATTGTCATTTAGAATGATTCTTCCTATTGATTTGTCCATTAGTTAAAGTCATTATACGTTGGGGGACAATAGTTGTTTTGTTCTCCCAGGATTTCAATGTAACTTCCCGTACTAAAATTGAGTTATTCATCAAACCGCTAGCATGCGTGTTAGCCATTTTTATTAAATGTTCTTACACAGTGATTATTCCGATTGTTCTTGTATGGATTAATGACAAAAACATGTGGGTTAATACAATTAACCCACACTTTTCAAACCATTTCGACCAATCAAATTCGAGGAAATTTAACTATTATGGTACAATAGTTGTTTTCAATTTAAAAGGAATATAAGTGTGGTTTCTTATTTTTTTTGTAAATTAGGGGAAATGCCTTATCATCGATGACCAGTCGATAAAAATATCTGTACAATAAAACCAACCATTGCCTATGGGATTGTTAATTAATTTTAACCCTCTATAGTCCGCCCCAACCACACACATCGGCGGCAGAGTACGACTTGGGTGCCGACATGGAACAGAACCTAGCCTACATCGGAGCAATGCCGCACCGAGGAATCGAACAAGTCAGAATACATTGGCTACTTGAGCTCGTGCAGATTAAGAGGTGAATGTTTTCAACTATAACTCGACAACATTAATTAGGGACCATTAGCCTTTCTGGAAGTATAATTTTAGTTTTAAATATTATTTTACCAGCGGAGAATTTCCAGACGTTTATAAGTTCCAGGTACCGAAATGCTGTAGACATGTTCTCTCAAAACAAAATTCCTAGCCTTAGTTAACTTTTTAAAGCATATTTCAAAATAGTATTTTCTATAATAATAGTAAATACTTTTGATTTAATTAGCATTGTTTAAACGATTTGTCAGGTATATTATAAATAAGCTAAAATGATTATTGAAATAATGAAATTATCATTAATGTCTGTTTATTAATAGTATATAGCATCATTGACTGCTTCTTTATAATAGCGTATGCTAAGAATGCACGGGACCTTTATTATAGAGGATGCTATTATATCATGAAATGCAATTGTGATCTACTAGATCTATTTGGTATTACAGAGTGGAAGGCAACAGAGCCACGCGTGATTTTAGCAATTTGGTAAAAGTAGTGTCTATTTAAGGAATCACTGTGCCCATCCTCGGAAACACAGGCCATTATGACTACACTAACCTATTTGACGGAGGTTAGTGTAGTCATAATGGCCTGGATTTTCGAGGATGCACTGTGCCTAGACTTTAGAGGATGATATTATATTATTAAATGTACTGATAATGTTTGACATTGCAGAGTGGAAGGCAACAGAAGCACGTATGATTTTACCAATCTGGACAACCTAATCGACCTGCTACACATCAACGGACTAAAACCTGGATTTGAGATCATGGGGAATCCATCTGGGTATTTCACAGACCTCGAACAGCGGTCTCAGGTGTACATGTGGAAGGATATGGTGCAAGCCATCGCGGAGAGATACATCGGTACACAATACATATACATTTCAATAATGTTATACATAATAAATTTATAATTATATGATATGCGCCAACTCTATGATCTAACATCTAAGATATGGTCATAGCACTACATTATTAACCTGGGGAGTATACGATCTAATCTACCGTGTTCCAGGCGCTAAAAGGTTAGCATTAATACTTCCGTCTCATCCTACCGGGTATCCATCATACTTACAGATCGCTATGGACTGGATTATGTGAAAACATGGAATTTTGAAACTTGGAATGAGCCAGACTGTGAGGACTTTGACAAGCTCAAGTTCACTGTAACCGGTACCGTATACACGTTTGAAGCATATAGATAAAGACTGTATCAATAGTTCATACACTGCATGCGTATTTGTACATAATATTGACTGATTTTGAGCTAATACTAAGTATACATAATCTGGCTTCCGGACTACTATTATGACGTTCATTGAAGACCACAGCTTCATGCATAATTGTGTTTTTGCTTTAATCTGAACTGAAGATTATGCTCATTAAAATATAATAATTAGATCTATATTTTAAAAAAGATCCCAATTTTATATATTGTTTACGTTCTCTGAATGTATGTATTTGCAGGTTTTCTCAATTACTATGACGCATGCTCAGAGGGTTTAAAAGCCGCCAATCCCGAATTGGTTCTTGGTGGGCCTGGGGACGGGTGCGACTCACTGGACCCCTGGCGACATCGCCATCCGCACCGGAACTACTCCGAGTCACTGCTGGATCACGTGGTCAATGGCTGGAACTACTTCACTGGGGAGAAAGGGGTCAGGATGGACTTCATATCTCTACACAGAAAGGTACAAGATTCATGGTTTACTTCATACGTGATAATCCTTACCAAAGATGTAATTTAAGGCGCTATAGAAGGTTAAAAATCACCAATTCCATCCCGTCCTACTGGGTACCCATTCACATCTGTTTGGACTGGAGCAATGTGGATCTAAGCACTGCTATTGTGCTGTACGCGATGGTATGAGCAATACGGCTCGAACCAGAGACCTCCAGGCTATGATGCAAACTCACTACTTTTAGACCACCGCGCTCGAAAGCTATATTTATGGGAATTACTACTTTTTGAAGGACATTGATTTGGAATTGTCCAAATTATGTATTTTTTGAAAATGAAAATATTACAATGTTACCTATTTTGGTTTTGCGTTTAGGGAGGCGGGCATGCAGTTAGCATTCTACAGTCTGAGATCATGTCCATGCTCCATATTGGACAGATATATCCATCACTTGCGAAGAAACCTTTCTATAATGAGTAAGAACCTACATTACATGTAACATATCCTGTAGTACTATGCCCTGCAGGTTCCTCCTACTGTAAGCTGACAAGACGCACATCAACACCATGCGCTACTGTTGTTGCAGGTTTCATGATGTCGTATATATAAGTGAAATAATCTAGAAAAGAGGCCTCAACAGAACCAACTGGGGCGGGAATAATACCCTGAACATCCGGCTATGTTCATATAGAGATTATGCTGATTAGAATTAATAATCTGAAATCACAAACTGAAGATTTGTTTGTCCATGATAGGTATTTTAATAACTATGAAGATCACCAGCTATGATAATCGATGATAGAAAACCACGCCAAGGTCTAGTTTTGTCATTAAATACAGAGGCTAAAGTGTTTTTATCTCGCTGCCTGTGTTGCTTTTCTTCAAGCGAGGCGGATCCATTGGTGGGCTGGAGCAAACCGGAAACGTGGAGAGGAACTTCCGTTTACGCTGCTTTTGTTGCCAAGGTGAGTTCAATAAGTTCCAGACCGTGATAGTAGTAGACCCTATTGAAATAATTATTTGAAAGTTTCACATGATAAAGTCACAACTCAGACATATTATTGTATGTTTTTATATTGCACGAACTAATTACACTTGTATTTATATTCACACATCAGGTTATCACAGAACACCAGAACATTATCATCGCCAATAAGAAGGGGAATATAAACTATCGGTTGCTAAGCAACGACAATGGTTTCCTTAGTTACTACCCAAACCAGTTCACGCAACGTACACTGCTAGCTCGTTTCCAAATGAACAACACGAACCCTCATCACGTAACCTTCGTCAGAAAACCAGTCTATGCTGCCATGGCAATGCTGTCGTTGCTAGGCGACAAGCAAGTTAATATATCTGTTGGTGGTATGTATGAACGACACTTGCATGTAGCGGGTATACAATTTCAACTGTGGGTAGGTGGGCATCGATGAGAGAGGCAGACAGAAAATACAGAGGGAGAGAGTAGAGATAGAGAGAGATAGAGAGAAAGACACACACATAGAAAAAACAGAGGGAGGAGAGAGAGAGAGAGAGAGAGAGAGGGAGAGAGAGAGAGAGCGAGAGAGAGAGGGGGGATATGGCTGCATGCAATTCAGTTCTCTGTTATCAAGGACAATGATTCCGTCTAGAACATACTTCAATACATGTGTGTCACACTACCATTGACAGTGTATCATAATTGCAGGTCTTCCCTGTACCAAGCCATCAGCTGTGTGTGGGATGGCGTCTCTTCATGATCCACCGGAAGGCGACAACACATCAGATAGGTATATTGCACATACTGTAGGTAGAACATAATGTATGGTAACAATGATATATAATATAACCAATGGAATGCTAAATTATTTTATTCAAGTCCTCAATGTTACTCTTAGAGACCCTAATGATAATGGTTTACAAACACAGCGCTGACATACTGAAAATCAAGAATAATGGGACACAAGAAAGTATATGTAGGTAAAAAATGCATCTCGGAAACGATACTTTATATTTGATATAACAATAACATTTATAAAGTTTGCTTTTCGATTTCTCTCGCTTCTAGGCCGGGTTTAATGGATAACATGTAGCATGAACGGCACTTTGTCGTTTTTTAATTACATAAATTATATTTGGTTATCAAAAGTAACTTCAAATGTCATACATTGGCAGTTGGCAGTCCACTTTACTTCTGTACAACAACAACGACTTGGACAAGGGACACTGGGGAATACTCGACGTTGATTGGAAAATTCGACCCCCAGTTGGCACAGAAGGTAAATTGTACATGTTGACATCTCTGGAATGTGAAAATCTAACGTTGATAAAGGTATTTTTTAATAGGTCAAAATCCAAAATGGCCACTATATTTGTATATTTGACTCTATATGTTCTAATGTTTACAGAACTGTTCCTGGCCCAATATGGCGTCAACTGGGACATGGGTGATCCTATGGGTGTGTGGAGCGGACTATTCAAATCCCCGGCCTACCCGAATGTCACACAACTCAAGGAAATACGGCACCAACAGGTAATGCAATATGTCAACATGACTTCACGAAACTAATTACTTATAGGTAATCAACATGTTTCTGGTTATATAATGATTAATAATTACATGTTTAAGCATGGATACATTAACCATCTATCTGTTGTATTTACATGTATTCACAAAACATTATAATTAAATAAAGAAAATGTACTTGAGAAGGTCAACCTTGTTATACTGAGTAGTGTGAAGGTGTTCCTATTGACACATGATTTGAATTGTCTACAGATGAAACTTACAGTATGCTAGAAAACATCGTGACCACGTTGTGAAGGTTTCTCTGAATCTATACCATTGCTCTGTCGTTGTGAAGGTTTCTATGAAACTATACCATTGCTCTGTCGTTGTGAAGGTTTCTATGAAACTATACCATTGCTCTGTCGTTGTGAAGGTTTCTCTGAAACTATACCATTGCTCTGTCGTTGTGAAGGTTTCTCTGAAACTATACCATTGCTCTGTCGTTGTGAAGATTTCTCTGAAACTATACCATTGCTGTCGTTGTGAAGGCTTCTCTGAAACTATACCATTGCTGTCGTTGTGAAGGCTTCTCTGAAACTATACCATATTGCTCTGTCGTTATGAAGGCTTCTCTGAATCTATACCATTGCTGTCGTTGTGAAGTCTTCTCTGAAACTATACCATATTGCTCTGTCGTTGTGAAGGTTTCTCTGAAACTATATAATTTCTCTGTCGTTGTGAAGATTTCTCTGAAACTATACCATTGCTCTGTCGTTGTGAAGAATTCTCTGAAACTATACCATTGCTCTGTCGTTGTGAAGGTTTCTTTGGAACTATACCATTGCTCTGTTATCTACAGGGTCCTAGTAGATGGGCGGCCTACCCAGTGAGAGCTAATGTCAGCCAGGTGCCAATACCTCCTATGTTCCAACTCCTCACAGACAACGTCCTGCTTATGCATCTGT
This sequence comes from Lepetodrilus fucensis, assembly GCA_032361325.1. Classification (NCBI taxonomy): domain Eukaryota; kingdom Metazoa; phylum Mollusca; class Gastropoda; order Lepetellida; family Lepetodrilidae; genus Lepetodrilus; species Lepetodrilus fucensis. Next base: position 14,512 of record JAUTBV010057880.1, read on the forward strand.
GTGCCAAGTCAAAGTACCCACCAGAACAGGTATCGTAGCTCATAGAGGAACTGGGCTGTATGTTAACCTACTCCCTGCTGGATTAGGCATAGGAACTGCTCTTTAGCATGGCGTACGTCCTTATTTATGCCAGGACGAAAGTACGAGCATTTCGTAAATGATAGAAAGAATAGAATTAGGGCTATAGGGCTAGGCCTAGTCCTGCTTACTTATACGGTTGCGTGCCTTTACAGTCGCATTTCTTTGAAAAATGGCATAACCGGTATTTTTGTCTCGCTTAGACGTGTGACACTGTGGCTAAAATACATGGATTCCTATTGGAATAATGCATATTATATGGAATGTTTTAAGTTTCTTGGCATTCCAAATACGATATATTGAATTTAATTATATTTCAGGTTACGGGTCTACGTTTTATTAATATCACGTCGGGACAAGTGCTTATTGTTTGGTCCGACGACAACATCAAGACAAAGTAAGTGGATAGTTCCATTCACAAATTGTTTGCTGTTCATAAACTGGTATTTTCTTTTAATATATGCTCATCGGAGGAAACAAGATAGCTAAAGTAAGCGCGAGATTCAGACTCGCAACGACACATTTTGATAGAATCTTTTGTTGTCGCCGCCGATTGTCTCGGTTCATATTGCACTCAGTCTGGTCGTGATTTACCGCAGGTGCATTTATACATACGAAGTGGAATACTCGACTGACGGATCTAGTGGCAGTTTTAGGAGAATTAACGAGGACGATACTATAGTAACAGCCGTTGTGTGGGCACCGTTACCGAATATTGATACATGTACGTATTGGGAACCTTCTACTTGCGTAAACTTGAGAACGAGCATGGGCATCGTTTTACGAATCTCTCTTATCTATTGCGAGACCATAAGCACTCTCGTACCCATCTCTTATAGGCTTACTAGATGGGTTATCGGGCGCTTAGAGAACGCTATATGGCCTCATGGTGGATCATCCTCGAAAGCCCAGGCCATTATGACTACACTAACCCGTATTTGACGGAGATTAGTGTAGTCATAATGACATGTGTTTTCGAGGATGATGGTGGATACGAGACCTTCGTGAAGGGATACTCTGAATATAAAATAATAATAATAATAATAATAATTAATTAATTAATTAAATAAGATAAAGACGAGAAGCAGCATAGTTAAAGAAATGGGAATTGTTTAACGCATACCGGTATTCGACGAACAAATTGATAGAATAACAGATTAACATGATGATGACTGTAAATATGATGATGTTGTGTCTCTGTTTTCAGGTTACGCTGGAGACATGATGGTGAAAGGTCACTACCGTGTACGAGCAGTGGACTATTTCAAACGTCCAGGACCCTACTCAACCACACAAATATATAAATAATAATTAATTTCATTAACTATATCATCATGAACGTCCCATTTCCAACGAACGATCGTTGCGCTATACGAGTCGTAATTCGTTATACATGTGATAGTTGCGATTCTTGTAGCGCTACCATAGTTTTGTGAAACATTGGTTGATGAACGTCTTTATAGTTAAATATTATATTTGATGTCTTAAGAAAGAAAAATAACATGTTTCGAGTCATGTTCTTGATGGTTCAGTGCATACTCTAAAACCTGGATCCCTAGATTACGAAAATATTTTCTTATGCAACTCAGAATCGTACACAAAAAAAGGTTTCGTAATATTTGGATCTGGTGTCTCAGACGTGTAATCGATGGCAATGCAGATACCAAATTTAAGCATGTTTGCCTGTTCAAATTCACACGAAAAGTACAGCTAACCTATTACGAAAGAAGAAGAAACATACTGAAAATGTCAAACGATACAACAAATGTTTTATTCGGGTGTCATATGTTCACATTTTTTTTTTTCTTCTCTCAAATAATACTTCAACAATATGACTTACAGTTATAACAATATATGAAAATGATAATAAAACAGCATATGGAAATAATAGAAAGTGCAGAGCTGTTTGGAGCCAAGTGGTGAAAGTATGAATCATATGGGGCCAGGGGTGATATGATCAAATCTAATACCCAAGAACAACCAATTAAACCCTCTTATGATTCATAGACAATGTAGAACACATCCAATTTCATCTCAAACAATACAATATAATTAAGTATTTTTTTTACGATCACTGGGGTAATTTTTGTTTTTGTTTTATTGAATTGGGGTTTAGAGATTTCTTCACTTATCTTCTAAAGAAAAATAAATCCTAAATACATGTCCTAGTATTACTTATTTCCTGGATGAGCCCAATATTTAGATTGCGTAATCAGAAATCCAATGCAGGGGCAAATTTACAGCGACTGTATGATAAATATAATTGTACAGAAATTTGTTTGAAGAAGATGGTCCTTATGCAGGGATGAGAATGGAAAATTGTGTTTTCGGCTGAAAAATCCGGGATCCACTCATTCAGGGACCACAGGCAACGGCCATTTTATGAGATCAACCATGGAGCCTCATCCCTGCTTATGTAACTGAGAATCTTGATTATTACCAGAGGGCTTCTACAGGAAACAAGAGGCCTTTGAGTGGATGAGTTTTACAGTATTTCACTGATATTGTAGCAGTTTGTTTGTTGGTGGAAGGAGAACCTAAAACAATCATGTCATATTGTAAAACCAACGAAGTTTCAATGTCAGAGTACAAACTTCTTGAGGTGAGACTTGAGAAAGACTTCATATATCTGTCCCGGAGATTACAACACTTTTTTAGTATGATTTCAAGCTCAAACTCAAGTTTGTGAATCTGTGAATACAACTTTGTTGAATGAGAGTTTGTACTCAAACACGTTTCATAATGTCGGTGCCTGGTCTGCGATTTAGTTATGTGAAAGTGTAAACAAATAAATAATAATGAATGCATGAAATTCCACATACAAAGGTTCTCTACAAATACATTTGAAATCTAGTGAGTGGTGCTTGAGATATCATACTATAAGAGGGTTCACTGGCAGACATATGCATATGTAAACAAACACAATTCTCAAGATACCAACAACTGGAAGAGGAACATACATGAACAGTTGCACACACATTTATATTTATATTTATATTTTTACGAACCATTCATCCAAGCATCTTGGATATGCCTTCCTATGACCTTCCTATAAATATTATTAGTTGTCAAAGAAATAGTATCATTTTCCTACCATATATGGTAAAAAATTTCTAGTTTATCTTTTGAACTTGGCACTCAACATCGTGATCATTTAAGACAGCAAGGAAGAGTAAAATTTATAGGATGAGATGTACAGTATAGACATATATCAGGTGCAAATTAACCCCCTCACTCCTAATAAAAAAAATCCCCTCAAAATTAAGGTTTTACCAGACATGCAGTTTTCTGTTGACAATCGAAAAACAAATTTTCCTTGAAAAATGCAATTTGCTGAAAAAAACAAGCACAGGAGATACTATTGGTATGACAACTAATAACACTTATGATTGAATAACAAAGATTTGAACATACTAGGTAGTACAATTCTTTGATGATTGGATAGGTATGAATTTGAATGTAAAAAAGTACAAACCTAATATCTGAAATGACTATTGAATGATCTGTAACAGTAGCATTTGAGCAAAAGTGATGATGTCACAAATTTGTAATACTATTATCCCAAGCTTATAAACTTCTTACCAATGTGACCAATTAAAAATGTAACTTTTCTATAGTTTGGTGCATTTCTGACAGATAATAAAAAAAGTTAGCTTTCACTGCAGATTCATTTTTTAGTTGTTATAAAGAAGAACAGGCAGAATTTACTGATAACAGCAAAGGGTAGCTATGACACTTTGTTTCGGTTTAGTTTCAAACAACGGAAATGTAACTTTTACACTGACAACAATCTCTGATGTTCATCAGTAATTATGCAACATACTACAGCATACAACTCCATGTATAATACAATCACATCATATTAATGATCATATTAATAATCACAATAGTCTGCAATTGTATCCAATACCATCTGTTGTATTTTAAGTACTACAGCCCCACGTTGGTTAAACATATCCATAGACTATATTAGGTTAACATAAATACTATACAGTCAGTTTCACATACTACATTGGCAGATCCAAAATTTGGAAGAAAGTGGGGACGCACTTTGTTTTTATTAGTTTGTGTGTGTCTGTGTGTGCATGCGTGTGTGTGCGTGCGTGCGTGTATGTGTGCATGTATATGTGTGCTCCCGTACAAGGGGTCCCCCCATGCACAACTATACATAGTATAAATACTAATTTAGTTCTGCTACAATGCTAAAGATCTCATGCAATTCTCAAATATGATGGGAACTTTCTGGATCTGCGACTACGGTATACATGTTATCATGGCTATAGGCCACCATTGCAGGGTATGGCAACAGGCAATAGAATATACAATGACCACATCAGGATAGTCGCAGAGTTCATCGCATCCATCAGAACCATTGTCAACATCATTGTGATCACAAGCTTCAGTTTATCGCAAACTTCAGTTACATTACTCCCTTTGCTTTGAGTTCAATCACGATCAGTCCACAGTCTAACCATCCTTCAGACCAGTCTAACCATCCTTGCTTCAGTCCACAATAACCATCTGTCCTTCAGTTCACAGTCTAACCATCTCCATTCTAATCATCTTTCATTCAGTCCACAATAATCATCCTTCCTTCACTCCACAGTCTAACCATCCTTCCTTCAGTTCACAATCTAATCATCCTTCCTTCAGTCCAGTCTAACCATCCTTTAGTCCACAATCTCATCATTCCTTCATTGAACCATCCTTCAGTCCATAGTAACAATTTTTCTTCAGTTTAACCATCCTTCCTTCAAGCCAGTCTAACCATCTTCAGTCCACAGTCTAACTATCCTTCATTCAGTCCACTCTAAATATTCTTCCTTCAGTCCAGTCTAACCAGTCATCCCTCAGTCCACAGTCTAAACCATCCTTCCTTCAGTCCTCCACATCTCCAGGTTCATCACAGGGTAACACTGTAAACACAGGATCAGTTCTTCAGGGGATACGTCGGGACAGCATTAGAGCGAGAAGCCCAACCAAGACGGTCCTAGCATCAAACCCACCCATCCACACCAGAAATGCAATAAGGTTCTTCAGGAAAAATGTCAGTATGGCATTAGTGCAAAGACGGTCCTAGCTAGTTTTAAAATCAGATAAACCTACCAAGCCACACTAGAAATGCAATAGGTTGTTCATGGGATATGTCGTCACAGCACGAAGCCCCAACCCAGATGGTCCTAGGATCTTTTAAAGCACACAAACCCACCCACTAACCCACCCACCCAGGCAGACAGACCAGTGATGCAATGCCAATGAGAGGTAAACAGAGAAGCAGGAAGAGAGTTTGTGCAGTTTAAGCCCAGCCATAATAACACCATCGTCATCAGTCATGATGACGACAACTATTTCCCTCCATAGCACTTTGGGTGAACGCAGGACACAAGCATCTGGAACACGAGAACACCCACACAGAACGCAGGACAGGACAGTCACATCTTGGCATTGAGTTCTTGAGGAGGCAAG
>JAUTBV010057991.1:0-20054 GCA_032361325.1 Lepetodrilus fucensis
AGTAATACTATAGTCGTCACCTATGGGTGAAATATTCCCGCCCGTGACGTAAAACAATAATTCACTCACTCACTCATTCTAAAGTGGCCAAGACCATCATTAATGCAGTGTTTATCCAGCTATAAAAAGGCGACGTCGCGTTTTACAAAAAGAAAAGCAACTTTCGTGATGGTAATTCTAGAACTCTATAGTGCGGTTATACCTGCTTGTTTTACAGGGTTGTTTTGCGTCGTAATAAAATCCCAGAGAACCTCAACTACTCCCGATCACGTGAAGACGCGGTGTCTGGCTCTGTAACCTACGAGTGGAAGGTGACCAGAGAAGGTGGCTATCAGTGTGAGGTGAAGAACGTGTATGGTGTCGCCTTATCAGACGTCATCATGACCACCTTCATCAGTGAGTTCCTCTTCACAGCTATATCAATGTTTACTATTCTGTTTCTACAACTTCACTTAGACATGGCATGCTAGTGACATTTTTAGTAATTGCAGAATAATAATCTCTCTTCTTTCCTCATACATATCTGTTCTTCTTCAGAGCGGTTTTAATAGGTTGTGCTAGTTCTTGTAATACCGGTACCCTTTTCTTCTATCCTACAATAGTTGAAAGCAAATAACCACTTTACTACTCGTATACCTTGAGGCATACTATTGCACCAATATATACATGGATTCATTTTTGCCACTAGAATTACCTAATGAATTATTCCAACAGGTTTCTACACAGATCGTAAGGTACATGAAGTATCGTTCTACTTTGACCAATATATTATGCTGAACTGCTCTCTAAATCCTATTGTGGAAGGACCCAAGCTGTACTTTGCATGGCAGAAGGATGCTAGTCTCCTGATGCAGAGTGCAAGACATCACATTGATATAACAGGTACTCATCAAACAGCATCTTCTTATCTGAAGTCCAACATTAGTCTAACTAAACGTGAAAACAAATCAATAAGATGTACTGATGCATAGGGGTCAACCGAGGGTATGGTTATAATGTGGTGATGCTAGTGACTGCCCTGATGCCAGTGACTGTCCTGGTGACTGTCCTGATGCTAGTGATTGTAACTGTCCTGATGCTAGTGACTGTCCTGATGCTAGTGACTGTCCTGCTGCTAGTGACTGTCCTGATGACTGTCCTGTTGCTAGTGAGTGTCCTGATGCTACCTGTCCTGGTGCTAGTGACTGTCCTGACATTGATTTTTGTGCAGGTGATCTCCACATCCTGAACGCAACACAGAGAGATGACGGTCGCTACACTTGCGGCGTCAGCGTCAATAGAACATCATGGCAAGCGGTGACGACGACAGTACTGCAACAATACTTGACGCCAGGTGAGGTGTGCAACATGGCAACAGCAACATCTTGTCTAACACTGGACAATAATTATATTTCTGAATAATAGCAACACAGTGTTATATCGTTTCTCGAAGCTCTCATATCCACTATATATGAGAATAGCACTCTCGTAAGTGCACGATCCCCATGTATTAGAGATGGCTACGAGAGTCCTTGTGGTCTCATAGTAAATGTGAGAGCTTCGAAAAACGACACCCAGGACAACTACCTTGTTGAATTCCAATTGAACTTGGACAAAACATCTTGGTTAAGTATAGTGAAACATGGTTTGTCTTTCTACTACTACCCCGATATGAAATTTAAAATAACTTCGGTAAATATAGCACGGTTGAACAGAAGCAATGACACCCAAACTATCTACATATTATTCTATTGGTTTCACACACTTGAATAAATAAACTATATTTACTTTATAATAGCATGTACATATTACATCAATGCTAAATGCTTACTTCAATGTAGGTCAGGGAAGACGGAAGCGGGAAGTGATAGACAAGGCAGAAACTATTATCATTCTGGAGAAGACAGACTACACGTATGGAGAGAATCTGGAGATGGAGTGTCTGTGTGTAGGGAGGTCAGTAGGTATACCAGCACTAACCTGCTAGCACTAGTAGGTATACCAGCACTAACCTGCTAGAACTAGTAGGTATACCAGCACTAACCTGCTAGCACTGGTAGGTATACCAGCACTAACCTGCTAGCACTGGTAGGTATACCAGCACTAACCTGCTAGCACTAGTAGGTATACCAGCACTAACCTGCTAGCACTAGTAGGTATACCAGCACTAACCTGCCATCACTAGTAGGTATACCAGCACTAACCTGCCATCACTAGTAGGTATACCTATGTCTGTGATAGGATAGGTCAAAGTTGACAGAGCTATCATATACCCGAACTTTGAGGCACACTCTGAAGTCACCGCCAGTTGTTCTTGGTTGCAGAGTTCCATCGTTCCATGACGTCACGTGGACACGAAATAACGGTGCCAATGTAAATGGTTCCATACTAGTCATCCACAGCCTCAACCACACCCATGAAGGTGAATACACGTGCAGATGTATGTTCGCTGCCCCTCAGTACGTCAATATAACCGTAAAAGGTACGTCAACGCAATATACTACGTCACGTCTGCTTCACGCTATGTAAGTGCTTTACGAGCTACATATTGCAAATATAGACCTGTGGCGAGGGATATTCTCAGCTGTCTCTTCCTCCTATGTAAGTTCACGTGTATTCCACGTGTATCTCCAGGAACGGTGACCTGTGCGAGAACACCGAAGCCCCAGACACCGCTAGAGGGCAGCACTGTCACGGCGCTAGAGGGCGCCACCATCGACCTGGAGTGTTGTGGTGTATGGAGTAATGACGCTTCCTTGCCGCTGAATGTCACGTGGTTCATCAACACGCGGAAAATAGAAGGTACGTGGATTCCGATCGTATGCTGATCCTTTAATATAGACATATTTAATAAACAAGAGTAGCCATGTAGTATGGTAGAAAGCCAGATAGATATATAAATATATATTACTCCGTCTATGTTGTAGACGTCAAACGACCCCGCTACAAACTCTCCCCAACTGGCTTGTCCTTGACCTTTGACAACGTCACCATCCTTGACAACATCCTCGTAGTGCAGTGTAACGTCACCGACATGGACGACCGCGCGTATGTGTATCACAACATTGCCGTCAGGGTCATAGGTATGTAAATACACGTCTTTGTAAGTGTTACACAACCAATGTCTTCTCAACAAAAATCATGAAGTTGTTATTTTTTAAATATCTATGTATGATGTAGTACAAGATATGAGGAAATAGTGGTCAGCGAGTCCATGCATAATCATTATTGTTTTAGTTATTATATTATGTAGACTCTGAAAGTATATACATTCATCATCCATGCTAAGAATGTCAATGACTACTATATACTACTAGTATCTGATATTCCTCCATAGCCCCAATGCAGGTGCATGCCGAAAGAGTCCACCACGTGATCTCGCCACGTGACCATAACATATACCTGCGGGTGCTAGTTCAAGCACATCCTGGAGTTAAGAACCGTTTCGTGTGGATGTTCAAGCCATGGTCCTCTGCTAGGTATGACGTCAGTAGGTTCTCCTTGAACAGGAACGCGGTAGATGTTCCTGTGGATCACAGCGGGGACGTGAGATCTCTGTCAGGGACATATGTATGCCACATTACCAACCATCTGGAGTCGCAAGAAGTCGCCTTTGAGGTGACAGTGTCTAGTAGGGAAGATGACTTGGGTATGTCCTAGAATACGTATAAAATATGTTGAGTAATTTATTTGTGAGTGTATCAGAAATCGTATATCAATATCGTACTACATATATTGTACGTGTGATGGTATGTTAGCAGCATAGGTACTTATAGTTATTGTCTGCTGAGTTATAAAAGGTTAGTGAATGTCTTATCTGTCCAGTAGATGTTGCTCTGGTATCTACGGGAGTGGTCTTGCCGTTGGTGCTACTTGTCATATTGGCGGCCGTGTACAGGAAACGACAGACCATCCAACAGGTACACACGACACAAGTCAAACATTTAAATCATTATGACAATATACGCCTTCTAATTAACAAGAACCATATTGCCTGCCCATTAATGGTGTCTCCCTTAGTGAATATAATGCACATTTGTTCCCTTCGTTTGCAGGCTTGGAAGAAAAGACAAATTAAAAATGCAATCAAATTTCGCTTGGAATTGTCAAGGATGAATCATGATCAGGTAAGATAATATTCACAGACATGTTAAAAGCTGAAACTTTAGAATCTATATTACGTCATACGATGATCTCGCTTTGCAATATGTATATTTTCATAATATTCTAAATACTCATACAGACAACAACAATTGTTTTGACACTGTTGTGTCTATGCAGTCTTCTAGGTATGTTACGCATCCTGCCAACTCAGACGAGTTTCCCATAGACAGACTTCACTTCCTGGAGACGCTCGGATCAGGGAATTTTGGGAAAGTCATGAAAGCGGAAGCTCTTGATTTGAACGGAAGTGGAAAGTGGGAATTCATCGCTGTCAAAATGTGCAAAGGTTTGTGTCCAGTACAGAAGCATGCAACACTATCGTTCTGTGCTAGTGGCGATTATTTTAATTATTTAAAAATGAATATTTAATCAACATAACGTTTCATATCCGGTAATATTTTGATTGAGGATTGTTTATCAGGAAGTCTGATGTTTCTAATGTTGATGCAGATACGGCCACTGACGCTGAGAAGGAGAACCTGTGTCAAGAAACAGTCATCATGCGGAAAATCATCACACACATCAATGTCGTGACATACCTTGGATATGTCTCGTCGTCCTCGGGTATGTCTCGTCCTCGGGTATGTCTTGTCCTTTGGTATGTCTCGTCCTCGGGTATGTCTCGTCCTCGGTTATGTCTTGTCCTTTGGTATGTCTCGTCCTCGCGTATGTCTTGTCCTCGGTTATGTCTCGTCCTCGGGTATGTCTCGTCCTCGAGTATGTCTCGTCCTCGGTTATGTCTTGTCCTTTGGTATGTCTCGTCCTTTGGTATGTCTCGTCCTCGGGTATGTCTCGTCCTCAGTTATGTCTTGTCCTTTGGTATGTCTTGTCCTTTAGTATGTCTCGTCCTCGGGTATGTCTCATCCTCGGTTATGTCTTGTCCTTTGGTATGTCTCGTCCTCGGTTATGTCTTGTCCTTTGGTATGTCTTGTCCTCGGGTATGTCTTGTCCTTTGGTATGTCTCGTCCTCGGGTATGTCTGGTCCTCGGGTATATCTCGTCCTTTGGTATGTCTCGTCCTCGGGTATGTGTCGTCCTAATGACACCTCCTATCCAATAGCTCGTCCTCGTTTGTCATATTCGGGTATATCTCGTTGAGATGTTTCGTTCTAGGGTATCCTCATCAGTATGTATCATTATCTGGTATTGTTTCTCGAAGCTCTCATATCTACTACGTGACCATAAGGACTCTCTTAGTCATCTCTAACACATGGGGAACGTGCACTATGGTCTCATGGATACGAGAGCTTCAAGAAAGAATACCTTGGTCCCGAAATCTGGTCCTTACGGTGGCAGATCCCAGCCTGCTGTTGATTGAGTACGTGCCAGGAGGAGACCTTCTCAACTTCCTGAGGAAGAGGCGTCCTCCCAGGAAGCAGAAGTCCCCGGATGAGGATGTACAATCAGGGCTGGACACACGGGAGGAAAACCTGAAGGAAGATGAACAGATGCTGTCGTCGCATGACTTATCCTTCCTGTCTCTGCAGATTGCAAATGGAATGGAACACTTAGCGCGATCAAACGTAAGAGTCTTCGAGAAACTATTAATTGTTTGCTAATAACACTAAACGCATATTGTGAGGGAAAACAATATGAATACTCATGGTATACCATAACTAATCGTCCATCTTATTAACCATCCATAGTCAATGCATCAGTTTTGGATGCCTGTTGTCTTCGTGGCCAATGTGTGTAACCCGGATGTTCAGAAGATGGTCAAGCAAATCACCCGGCGAACATAGTCAATATTTTAAAATAATCATCAAGTAATCTGAATAACCTGTCCCTGGCTGCCAGTGCTATTGTGTAAGACTAGTAATATATGTAGTATACTAGCACATATTTCACGTCCACACAGATCATCCACCGAGACTTGGCCGCCAGGAATGTGCTCTTGGGAGTGGGTAACGTCTGCAAGATCTCTGACTTTGGTCTGGCACGAGACTTGGAGGGGACGACTTCAGGAGAGTACGAGGTAACGACTATGGTAAGTATTGCTGCCCCTGGTTCAATTCACTAGCCATTGCCCGTTTCCTCAGCAGTTTCCTTAGCCATATGTTAACATCATCCTCGAAACATACACTAAACCTCCGTCAAATATTTGACGGAGGTTAGACCGGTGTAGTCATAATGACCTAAGTTTCGAGGATGATGTTAACATGAAACAAATGGTCTTTGTCGGGCAGCACAATTAACTGACTTAAATTACACCTGGGCATGACCTCCTATATGATGCGTGTTAATGTTGTACGTCTTGTCGACATCAGGGTCCACTTCCGATTCGCTGGATGTCTCCGGAGTCTCTCACAGACGGCTTGTTCACGGTGAAGTCTGACGTCTGGTCCTATGGTGTTCTGCTGTGGGAGATGGTCACATTGGGTCAGTTCCAACTCTCAGAAATAGCCAACAACGTGAACAACCAGCAGGGGCAGAACTAGAGATATAACAGTAGCCTACTTAAGATTTCTAGAATGTGTATACAAGAATATGTTATTTCCTATGTCATGAAAGGAGATTTTCTGGAATCTGTGTCTCCTGGAATAGTATATCAACCAGTGAATTCTAAACAATGATAATAGGCTATTATTCTACTTAGTAAAATTATTTGTAATAATATTAAACCATCTCGGTGATCACTACAGGTGCCAGTCCGTATTGCGGGAAGACCACTCGACAGGTGATGGCTTTAGTCAAGGGAGGTAACCTGTTGGAGAAACCTGATTGCTGTGCATATCACTTGTGAGTGTTGGGATTGTCTAGTATGGTAGTTCCAAGGGGCATTTTACATCACTTCCTTGGTAGTGAAAGCATTCATAATCTGTACACTGAGAACGGTTAATTTGGTAGTGATTTCCAATGTATACTATGCATATCGTGATTCATTTCTCCTCTCATTATATATCTACCCCCCTCCCCCCTCTCTCTCTCTCTCTCTCTCTCTCTCTCTCTCTCTCTCTTATAGCTCGCTTTTCCCCTCCCTTCTTGATAAGAAAACGCATTTATACATTTCCCTATTCTTATCCAGCTATGACGTCATGTTGACGTGTTGGCAACTTCACCACGGTGATCGCCCGAGCTTCTCGGACTTGAGTGTCGTCATGGAGCGCCACCTGGAGGATGAAGTGGAATACGTCCAGCTGGCTGACCTTGACATCAATGTGTACGACGTCATCAACATTGACGACGTGGAAACACTCGAGGAGAGAGTCTGAATAGATCATATCAACATGTGCCCACTGCCATTAATAGTGACGGCAGCACATAGCGTACAGCAGCATGTCCTTTCAAGAATGACGAAACGCCATTGCTATAATAGTGCTTCTTTATTTCTCATCTGCCATATTCAACATAATTTTGGATGAATATTTCGGAAGGCAATTCTATTGCATACTTATTTATATATGTATTTATTTATTTGTATATTTATTTACAAACATGAGCGAATATACTGGAGTATATATATCGGTAGTGCATGGTCCAAAGCGCCGCGCAATGCATAATCATATCACCGAAACTGCATGATCCAAAACGTATTGGTACTGTTATTAACGTATTATATCACTTAAAATCGTCAAAAATAATGAATGCAGAATACAATCGGAAGTGTAAAAGTTAAGATACTCAACCATACACGTAGCCTACTATATATCTTTGTATTAGGCATTGAAACGTGTTGAAACGTAATACTATATATAGCTATATTGATAACCTATTGGTAATATAATGTATGTTCATCATATTTGAAATATAAAGCTTCCCGCAGATATCGAAATAAAATATATTGATTCTTCTTTTACCTGTATCGAACATGTAGTGTAAATAATGCATGTTCTCTTACAAGCTACACGTGCAGCATGCAGCATGTATATATTAAACATTCATCTCCTTAAAGTTACTATAGTTAGCTGTACAAGTGAACATCGTAAGCATACACACTTTTCCTAAAATCCCATAACGTCGTTGCTAGGTATAAGGTATCGCCCCCAATTTCAGAGTTCCCAAGGCCTTCTAATGACTTCACGACTAGGTATCTAACCCTACCTCAGACTTCCAGAATGAACGAATGCATGAACTAATGCTTTACATTCATTCATTCTCCTAGTGGAGACTCCAAGAGGACATCCTATAATAAAGACAACATAACGACATGACGTTCAGGCTGTCGAAGCTCATTTGGTTTACTGTCGTCACACTACGCATCTACATACTAGACAACATCCATCGCTTGTAGTACATCTAACCCGTTATCGTGTATACTCTGGGAAATGCTAGATAAGACGGTCAAAGTATTATCATGATTGTAGATGATATTTATCTCCTCGCGCTAGCTGCATGATTACCTGTAGGCCACTGCTGTCTGAGCCAGACCACTGAAAAACTGCAAACTTGCTTCTATAAAATGAAGTTCCTGGCCCTTGTATCTGTAGTCTGCGCAGTCGCAGTTGCCCACGCTGTCGTTAGATTCAGCGCATCTGGTGCGTCGGAGAGAAATGAGTATGACCTCTTTCGTATCCTGAAGCGGCTCCAAACTTCTGAACGATATGCGTCGAATATGCATGTCGAATCAATTGTGAGTTTTACCTATAATGTTTTAATGTTGCTATTCATTGGTGCGTTGTCCTATGTGTCAAGCAACCCGTATGTAAATTCTGATATTAATATATTTCTATAATATGTCCTCTTTTGTTTCCTCATTTTGTTTTACTCAACGTTATGACTGAATTAAGTGCAACGTCCTTTACATTATATATGTGTTTAAGCAGAGTGTGCAAACCGATCATCAGCAAGTGTTTAGGCCTAGCCTCATGCAAAGGAGAGGGTGCAATTGACGTTGCCCGGATGTGTGTCTTGACGAGCATAACCGTCATGGTGTCTAGTGCATGCACACAGTACTCCAAATAGTACATTACCCAGCAATGCAACTATTCCTCCCACCCATCCACATGCACAAACCATAACTCCACACCCAAACACACACACACACACCACCACCACCACCACCATAACAACAACAACAACACACACACACACACACACACACACACACCACCACCACACCACACCACACCACACAAATCAAAACGTTTCCCCCCTCCACCCATCCTCGCACACTACCACCAGCAACAACATAATCACCACCACCCATTTCCAAACTTCAATAGTTGTTAAGTTCAACATTGCACGTATAATTCCATACATCTGTTTAAAAACAGTTCATGTTCAGTCATCAATGTCGGTTCTGCTTCAGGACATGCATCCCCCGACCAAGCTGACGAAGTTCGTGGTAAAGAATTGTGGGGACCCCAAGAAAGAGTCCGCTATCGTGGTCAACCTCCAGGTGACCCCCGACCCCATAGAAATTCCAGGAAATATTGGTCTGACCTTCACCTTGAACAACTTGAAACTTGCCCAGGCTCCTTTGAAGGTAATCTCAGAATTAAATGTCAACTGCTAATCAGAAGTCAGTTTGTCGTCCAATCATACTAAATTCCGGATAATTGATAATATTTTTAAGTATTAGATCTAATGAATCATGGAGATTTTAAAATTCAATCTAAAGAATCATAAGATTTATTTTCTTACATGAATAATTTTCACAAGAAGTTATCAAGATCTAGCTATTTTCCTAGTACATGTATACATACTAATAACTGCATTGTTCGCATCTCAAATGTCACAACTATATTATGTTGCATACTCATTCAGTGTGTGATTGAGTTTGTCGTGTAAAGGTATGGTATCGTATGCAGGTCCATGGTATCGTGATTTGAAAGTAATGCTATGTCTATATATATCTGCTTTGTTTTAATAACATATTGTACCTCACATGCCAAGGTTCTTGGCCACAGTGAATAAAGGTTCTGTTCTGTTCTGTGTCTAGACGGATGTGAAAATCGAGAAGAAGTTCCTAAAGACGTGGATCTCGGTTCCCTGTATTGACCAGTTCGGCTCCTGCCACTATGACGACTTCTGTGAGATTCTGTCTTTGATTACACAGTGTCCAGACCCCTTCATCCAGGCGGGAATCCCGTGTCAGTGCCCATTCAAAGTGGTACGTCACCCAATGGACATCCTGACCACATTATACATAGTTGTATTTTTTGGAATATAATGTAATGCTCACGCTCAAAATTAATATGCGGATTTGTGATAATAGAACGAGGAAATGAGGCAACGCTTTATTCCTTAGAAAGTACTTTATCCACTTTGTATCTTTGAATCTGTGCATATTATTAACACATATTTCCCCCACTGAATATGTATTCATAGCGAAAATAGATAGCAATTCCAAATATGATCAGGTCTAACATTCTGATTTAAACAAGCTATTGGACACAGTATGTGTCATCAT
This sequence comes from Lepetodrilus fucensis, assembly GCA_032361325.1. Taxonomy (NCBI): domain Eukaryota; kingdom Metazoa; phylum Mollusca; class Gastropoda; order Lepetellida; family Lepetodrilidae; genus Lepetodrilus; species Lepetodrilus fucensis. The sequence continues at coordinate 10,495 of JAUTBV010057991.1, forward strand.
ATATAGGTATGCACTGTGTGACTACACCACTTTTCATTACTGTCCAATGTCTAGAGATCCTCTGAAACTCGCGGTCATTGCTACTATGCATTCAAAAGCTATACGGCCTACGTTGTGTCGTTATCATCTGCATGTCACAGAGTTCTATAATCACTTTGCCCAGTCGAGTCAATGACCCAGAGGATGTTCTCATGTAGGAAGTAGGTATTTGAATATAATAACTAAATACAAACACTACAATATGGAACTGATCACAGTATGCTATTCTACACATGTATTTACATTGCAGGCCAACTACACCCTGCCTAAGGCTGAGTTTCAGGTGAGTACCTCCCTCCTACCTGCTGGCAACTACTTCGGACAACTCAACATGACCATGGCGGGCAACCCCGTCACCTGTTTCCAGGTCTATCTGACCTTCGCTTGACCTACACAGTGAACACTTTCACCATGACCAAGTCAATGAACACTTTGACGAAGTTACATATTCCTAGTGTGTGCGTGTAGACATTGGTGAAATATTCGTGGAGTCAACGATGTTTTCATATAACATGTGTGTAAAATCTAATGCATGATATTTTTTAATGCCTTCTTGCCTTTAGATTCCATGATTTTGAACGGTTGTAACTTTTCAGATAGGAACTATTCTATGCTGAGAACTTACCGATGTTATTGTCAGGTTTGAAATAAATGTATGTACATTAAACGTAAAGTTTGCTGTCGCTGTTGTGACTTTATATGCCTGAGCATTCGTAAAGTTGTCTGTGTATTGTGTGTGTGTGTGTGTGTGTGTGTGTGTGTGTGTGTGTGTGTGTGTGTGTGTGTGTTGTTCTTTGTTGATTTCAGTGATCTGTGTGTTGTTACTAATTTACTAGCCATACGTCTGTTCGTACATGTTTCTATAGACGCTGCTTTGACTGTGAAACAAAGACAATCTAGAAGGTGAATACACGTGCGTTTCATTCCCATTTGTCGTCACAATCCCAGTGTTATCATTGTATAACCAGTAGACTTGTCCAATATATCACACTTATGGCTGTAGTTCAATGCTATCACACGGGCGGCTATCGTAGATAATGTCACACCAGTAAGTAATGCCCCCCATTACAGCACCATCAATCCACAGTGTTCCATTATGTAAGGCGACATTTGGCGGTGGGAAAATCCAGTAATATACGTCGACGGTATACACTCATGATCAAACCTCGCGTCGAACATCGGCGGACCTTACAATTAATCCGAAGTTAAACTGTACAGATCAAGCATCGTATTTGTGTGCTTTAACAGAAGAGATCCGTAGTTCTAATATCGTAATTACCCAAATTCATTAAACATTCAGATATCGCTGGGAACTGATTACACTTCTGTGTGAATCCGACATAGATTTGGCCCAAATGTTGCTGTCCATGATGAGATCTGTAGCCTAGAGACTCAAGTTCCGATGCTATGGTGTTTGCAGAACTGAGCATACGTATTACACTACACTACAGATCTGGAAAATGTTGCTAAAATCTTACTGACATCTGGCATCCATATACCGGTATATATATTAAACACAATTATTGCAATCGTCAACATTTTCTTCAGTTGGAATTAATGCGAAGCACTAACATCTAAGTGGTGTGTTACGGAGGGAACTATCCGTCTTTTGACTTTTGGCGTGTCATGGAAATACTCTCTTCTGAATGGTTAACTCTGTGAAGACTTTTGGAACATTTGATATCAGCACAATCTTCTGAATGTCTTCATATTGATGGAACATAAACAATACCTTCTCGATAGCGTTGTCTTGGTAACTCTCTACAGTGAGTGAATTATTGTTTTACTTCTCGGCCAGTGAAGTCTGCTGATGTCTTTTGGACCCTCTTCTGACTTTGGCGGTCCAAAAGACATCAGCAGACTTCACTGGCCGAGAAGCACGTTTTAACAGCACCTAGGACTACATCGAATAACACAAGCTTCTTGTTCACTACTACTATCATTTCTTGAAGTTGAGCAATGTCTTCTTGGAACTAACGTCGGTGATATACTCCAGAGACAAGTCATCCATTGAATCAGCATCGTCGTCATTATCCTTCACAGTGACTGTAGCCACGGACAACGCCTGTTTTACATGTCGGCCATGTTTGTCCATTTTGCTGTGGCATATATAATGATGCAAATCAATATTGTTCCGTTTTGCAATGCTTTCAATCGGTTCATAGTCTGTCTTAAGTCGGTCCACGGGTCCATATGCAGGTAGAAGAGCTAGCCGACGCTTGTTCTTGATGAGAGGAGCCAACTTTCTTGGCAGCACATTTGGTGCCATATAAAATCTTCCATGGCTGTCATTTAGTACGCATGACCGTCGAGGAAATGCTTCCGGTGCGCCTGGGTAGTTCTTCCGTGACAAGTGTCCAATCTGCGGGTACTTGGGATCTCTAAAGCGACCTTTTTGAATTCGACGCAAACGTTCAATAGCCACCATCATGAATTGTTCTTCTCGGTTTTCCAGGCTTCTGCGCAGGTCTTTAATTCGCTGGAGATATTCCTTCTGGCGCCGTGCTACCCTCTCATACTCGTGCAGCCATTCACGCATAGTGGACGTCGTGGGGGGTCAGGCTGCGAGTAAACCAACACAGAGTTAGGATCCGAAACATTCAGCACAAATAGAAATGTGACCCTTGCGAACAATAGAAACATAATTTACATATGTGTGGCAGAAAGCATACAGGGGTGCATAATACTCGTGTCCAATATAATACGGTTCATAACAATCAAGGCGATGAGCTTGTACAAGCGTCGGATATATTATACCACTCCAAATTGGTACTACTGTATTTTCTTTACACAATACCAATTCTGTTGAAGCCATGCATGCCCATGTTGAATTAAAAGCATGACATGTCTGGTTGCTTGCACCTATACAATGTAAATCAAGTTCATGAAACTGTATAGCATTGTGAACTGCCTGGTCCCGAGATTGCAGAACTTATTGAGCATGATTTCATGCTCAAGCTCACATTTTATATGGGGATTTGTATTGAAAGTTGAGTTGAGCATGAAATCGTACTCAGAAAAAAAAGTAATCTGGTTGTATATGCCTGATAGTAGGCCTAATACGATGAACACATCAACGTCAGTTGGATCCCCGTCAGTTAGATCAATCACATCTTTGATGTTTTCGTTGTCAATATATATTTTGAGTGAAGTATATAGATTATCCCGTGATTACTGCACTATATAGATTGGAGATTGTCTGATCACACTATCGAATCTCGCCAAATCATTTACCCTATAATTTTCACTCACACCTGCGATCGAACACGTACGTGATGTGCTCAGAAAGTTCACGTTATAGGTTTTTCTGATTTGATTCGATATGCACTGTGCGAAGTCAACAGACAGTTCCTCGTCAAAGGGACCAGCAACTCTCCTTTTGAACAAACCTCCGTTATTTAAGGTAGAAGCAATACATATGATAATATCTCTATAGAACACGTTCTATAAGGGTTGCATTTCGTATGTTGTACAGTTCAGTCGAAAGTTCGATTTTATTATTTTTGTATTAGGCTCGTTTTATTTACATTTTTCCATTAGATGATGTAATATTATTCCGTGTTCGATGCCGACGGCACCTCATTTACAACTATAGCTTCATTGTCTGAAATTGATTAAAGCCCACTCAATCTGCGATAGGTTATGGATGAGTATTGAAGTTTGCTCTCGCATTTCAGGACGACGATATGGATATCCTGAACACATAATTATGTTTGGAAAAACCCTTGTTGTTGCTATAATCATTAACGCGTTAATAAGTCGGCAGTAATCGGTGGTATGGCACGCTGCCTGTAGTATACGCACAGTGGACAAGCGAATTAGGAAGTTAGTTCTAACACTCGCCACTGTACTCAACTTCCGAGAGAAATCAGACTTATTCGACAACCACAAGTCTGGATCAGCTAGTGACCTCAACATCTTGGCAGTACAGCCATTTCTCATGTATACCAACAATACTTCACAATAGACGATAACTACATAATAATAGTACGATATGGTTTCAATGTATCATCTATACTGTAGCTGTTAAATGTATGGTAAATGTTAAATTGAGCATCATTTAGGCCGTTTTACACATTACAAATCATTCGGAAATGGGGAAACTATGTATTGTAATACTTTATTTAAATACAATGTCGACATATAATACATACACTAGTCAAAGTAAATGTTTCAGGATTATTACTTTTAGGTATATATTACGTCTGGGATTAGAATTTTAGCAAGTTTTCATAATTCTGATTAGATTTGCTAGTTATTCGCCTAATTAATAGTTATTCGCCTAATTCGCCCAAAGAACTGGTCGCAATGTACAATGTATCATTACTTTCTACTATAATTATTTAATTCTACGAGTTCATAGATCGTGATCTTTTCATTATATCTCTTAGCACAGAGAAAAACAGATCATGATTCATGTTGCAGCACTTCTATAGTGCAGGGTATCGTTTCTAGAAGCTCTCATATCCACCATTTAAATGCACGATCTCCATGTATTAGAGATCGCTACGAGAGTTCTTATGGTATCGTAGTAGATATGAGAGCTTCGAGAAACGATACCCAGTATGTATAGCACGAGCAGCGTCTTCGCATCTACCCAAATACTGGAAAGCATAGTTGGAACTCAAATGTCTTGACATGGGCTTCTCCAGATGGTATATATGTTACAGTCAATGTCTAAAATCAGGCAATGTGTAAAATGACTCAATGTCTTTAATGCCTGAAATGAACAACTTACTGCATTCATTTGGCTCATTGACTGGCATGAGTTTAATGAAAGAAAATGCATATTATGTATAGGTATTCGTACAGAATTGCACACATTTGTATGTTTTCACATACAATTGTGTGAATACATATACAAATGTATACATTATTTTAATTTTCTTTCATAAAACTCATGCCAGTCAATCTTTCAAATAAATGCAGTCAGTTTTTCATTTCAGACATTTAAAACAATGAATCTGTGATTTAAAATGCATTGACAATTTCAGGCATTTTACACATTGCCTGGTTTTAGACATTGACTTTAACATATATAGCTACATATATTATATCATAAGCTACATATATTATTTCATAAGCTACATATGTCATATCATAAGCTACATATAAATCATAACCTAGACTAAGTCGCTGACAGAGCTATATAGTCCAGTCGCTTAGCTCAATGTTTGTGCACTTTTGGAAGCAAGCAACAAATGTGGCACACAGATAGATATGGTCACTACAATATCCCACATCTGATGAGTCTGTCCAGTAGGCCTACATTGTACTCACGTGTTAAGGTATAGGTCCTGTCGACGTCATCTCAAATAAGCAAGTGGTGAAGTCCAATGCATGGTAGGATACATGTATATTTATCTCGGTGTATTTGAGATAAGCTGCATACTGGCTTATCGTCGTCTCCCCCGAGCTTTGTGTAGTTTCCTGACATGTGTCGATACATAGTTGGCTATACTGTTGGTCGCTGCCAGGATTGGATCAGAGTTTACTACAGTAGTATCGGTACAACAACGGTTATCTCCAGTTGACAGAAGCCATTAGGCCTATAGGGCTGGTTATCGATACAAATATGAAAGATATATATAATTAGTCAGCTCGATGAATTATCGATAAACATCGGACAGATCAATTCTGAACTGTACGTTTTAAGAATAATTGAAAACCATGGCCTGTGTGTTCTCGAAACTTCGTATGTCCTAATAGTAAGTAAGAATTTGCCTAACTGGTTTTCTGCTTATAGGCCTAATGTTAATTTTTGAAGAGATATTTTCTCACTTATTAAAGACGTTCTTAGCTAAAACGTTTCGAGGCCTAAGCTACCTATAAAAGGGGTTAGGAAATGTACTTGATGTGTCCTGCTTTCAGTAGCATTACTGGGATGAATTGCTCATTCCACATTGCTTCCTTTAGCCGGTGCTCGCAGGTACAGCTTGAAAGACTGCGCTACGGGTGTTCCAGGTTTCATCCTGCCATAAACTAAATTTAACAATGAGCGAATTAATCTTGACAGCGCATCGAAACCTCAGAAACTGAGGGAGGAAAGTATGTTATATTCCTATAAAATTCCATTAATTATATTCTTAAATTTAGATGAAGAATCCATATCCAGGCCTACCCAAACCCCCACGGTCCTGAACATTCATTTGAAATTATTAATAATATAGGCGATAGGCCTATATTTCTTATTATTATGTTTAAAACACCGAAATGGTTATATTTAACATTAAAAGTAATGATAAATAATAACTATAATAACTTCTCAACTGATTAAATGTGCATTTTGAACATAACAACTTGAATATATAAAGCTTCATTAGATAGGGATATAAGTATTCATTGTTTTTCGCAGTTATCGAACTTTTAGCTTAAACCCAGTCGGATCCGTATTCGTATCTGCTTCCGAGTTTTAGATCCTTGTGCATCAAAATGGCTGACACGTTGCAGTCTGCTACACGTCAGAAATGTATCAGAGAAGGACTGTCGCACTGGGAGGCGAAGACAAACCCTAAAGCGCCTCTGACTCTCAAGCAGAAGGATGCCATTATAGAATTAGCGTCGTTTGCGACAGAACGACCGATGCCTGATGATGTAAGTTTTTCTTCTATCCTGGATTGACATGTTACAACTCCCCTGTTTTCGCTCACGTTATTTATTTATTTTATTTACACGATCGTTTAGTGAATATTAGAGCTGGTTACCTATATCTAATCGGTCATCTAGAAAACCTTCTTGATCAAATCATTATTAATACCTGAAATTCAGATTCCATTTTATTAACACAATAACGTTTCGTATACATGGTATACCCGGCAATTAATAGGGCCAACCATCCCACGTACTTCCTGCATTCCGATATTGCATAAAATAAACGGATATGGCCATGGTTCGCAATTAACACTCGCCTTGGCAATTTCTCCCAATGCTAACGGTATCCTAACGGCTAGTAGGAATTCGTGTATTTTGTAAACATTCAGTTGTGTGTATCATTATTCGGGCGAGTACGGAGTTTCCAAGGCTGTGAGAATAATCATGAAGTGTATGGTAAGTCATCACTAATCATGCAGTGGACACGTTTTGGCCAATAATACAAAAATGTTAGTCACTAGCTGCTCATGAAATTAACTTTCTAATTAATAAATAATTTAATGCCTTTTAGCTAAACTATAATGCTTTGCTTTCAATGACAGGCACTTATTTATTCTCACATAATCTTGGGAACGTGTAACATATCTGTTTGTCTCAGAAAGTTCTACAGCTGATAATGTATCTGCCATAGAAGAATATTGGCAAATGTGAATGTACCCAATTATCAGGGTTAGAACTTTAAAACATACTCGCCCGAATAATGATATAAATAACAAAACATGAAATATTTACTAGCCCATAGGCCTGGCGAGTGGGAACTTCTATCCCTGAATTATTAGGAAGATAAAATCAACACTAAATTTTCAAAGATAATGCTTTTGCACTACCGTCTTGTAGTTCACTAAAAACAGTTGTATGCCTCTCAGAAACTAACGGGACTTTTAGAAACTAGCAGCACATAAGTAAAATTGTGCTTTTTAATTGGACTTATTATTATTAATATTATTCAAATTCAGCACCTTGCTAAAATGTTGTGGTGTCATCTTGCAGCTTCCTTCAGATGATGTGATGCTAGTGGCGCCACCAGTGAATGTTGCCAGTCCGACCAGCAAAGACAGTTTGCTGCAGTTGTTTCTGGAGTCCAGCCCACCAGAGGGAGGCAAGATCGAGAACGCACAACAAGTGAGTTAGCACAAGTTGAACTACTTTCATCTTTTAGTTTGTAATTCACTACATAATCGCTCTCATACTATTTTGACTCGATTACCCTGTTCTTACACCAGCTATTAACAAGGTCAAGTCCAATTAATGCCCGGGGCTCAACAGGAAGGATTGTCCACCTGTCTAGTATAGGTAGTGTCCACAGGCGGACACTTGAAATAGCACAGATTAATAACATAACTTAATAACAAGCCCTTTACCACACAGGGCAAATAGTTTCATGTCAGACATGATACGAGGACAAGTGCCTCAAAATGTTACCGTAGAGCTCTGATGTCAACTGTATATTTTGATCTACATATCTGTAATTTTCATACCCAAATAGTAAGCCTGTGTTATTCTATATTTCAGTTTTTCTCGTGGTTCTCGGAGCTGGAGGATGGTATTGATCAGGAGGATGAGAGTCAGTACAGGTACGACAGCAAGCTCATAGACAACAGATAGCCAGCACTGTGGACAGCTGTCTCAAATACTCATAGCTCCCACCCTGTACAATAGTCTACATTTCATGATTGGTGGGAAACTTTAACATCACTAACATTATTAGTAAGGTGTTGATAGGATGCGCTGTCTGTAGAGTGGCAATGCAGTTATCATCCTTGGTCTGTCAGTATCAGCCGGTGCTCACAAACAGAAAAGTACATTGGTAGGAAACTCTAAACATCACTAACATTAGCAAGGTAGAGGGTTAACTCTATACGCCATTGTTGTAGGGACTACATGGATGGGCTGGTAGGTCACCGCGACCAGTGTGATGAGGTCATGGGGGAGGTGACCCAGGCTCTCGACTACCTGCGTGACCTCCAGAAACAGTATGTCAACGTCTCCACTAAAACGAATGCCCTCCACGATGCATGTGAACACCTGCTGGCAGAACAGGTTGGTAATTAGAAAAACATAGAATGTGTTGATGCCAGCTTTGTTAATTGACATCAAATACTGAGGTAAAAAATGTGTCAGAAAAAGAGATAATATTATATACATGTTACAACAACTTTATTTTTTTATCTCTGTCAGCTATGTTGGAACTGAGTGTACCATTCTAGCTGTGAAATGTACAGCAGCCATAGCATCTTTCTTTTCAGTTATACATCTTACTATATTCCTCTGTTACTGGTACATAGAACTGTTCTCTATGTTTCAGACCAAGCTGATGAACACAGCAGAAAGTCTGAGCAATAAATTGTCCTACTTCAATGAGCTAGACAGGATGTCCAGTGTAAGTTGACCACACATTCCTTCCATTTGTGCACCAATGTCGGGAAATATCACTGTATTGTCTACCATTGTAGTCCAGCCTCTACCATTGCCTATCTTTGCTTACATATTGTCTACCATTGTAGTCCAGCCTCTACCATTGCCTATCTTTGCATACATATTGTCTACCATTGCCTATCTTTGCTTATCAAATGTCCACCATTGCCTATCTTTGCATACAGATTGTCTACCATTGCCTATCTTTGCTTATCAAATGTCCACCATTGCCTATCTTTGCTTACAGATTGTCCACCATTGCCTATCTTTGCTTATCAAATGTCCACCATTGCCTATCTTTGCTTACAGATTGTCCACCATTGCCTATCTTTGCTTATCAAATGTCCACCATTGCCTATCTTTGCTTACAGATTGTCCACCATTGCCTATCTTTGCTTATCAAATGTCCACCATTGCCTATCTTTGCTTACAGATTGTCCACCATTGCCTATCTT
>JAUTBV010058102.1:0-20048 GCA_032361325.1 Lepetodrilus fucensis
AAATTATGCATAATCAACACTGTTGATTATGTTATCGTTAATACACAGTAGTAATCCACCACATATGTTGAATAATGTTATTTATTCAATCAATATTATTATCATTATCATTATAAATTATAATTATTATTATCAATATTTTTATTGTTATTTTGTTGTTGTTATTTGTTATTTATTATTGTTATTTATTATTATTGTTAATTATTATTATTGTTATTGTTATTTGCTATTTGCTGTTTGCTATTGTTATTGTTAATTGTTATTGTTATTGTTGTTTCGTAGTCAGAGGTGACAGTACTGCTAACACAGCAACTGGACAAGGCTAATGCTTCTGCTATTGCAGGTACAGTGTTTATGTTGTTTTCTTTACTCTCTGGTTTGATCATGATGCTGTAGAAACATTTCCATCTGTTGTTCCACTCATAAAGTTATTGCAAGTACAGAATTCATGGGGTTTTCTGGTTTGATCACAACTTTATAGAAACACTTCTTGTCTTTGTATCTCTATTTTATGGTATCTTTCTTTTTTAGCTCAAAAAGAGTTGGAGGAATCACTTTCTCAGATGAAGGCAGAAAATGCTGTAAGTAGTTGCCGCTATAGTAGTATATATTTTGTCATCTGGGTTATGGATTCAGTCACGATCATTTGGCTAAAGACCCGTCAGACCCCAAGATTCTGAAAGGATGGGTATGGTTTCACGCTCAAATTTTATAGTAGGATTTGTGAGTAAAACCTTGAGTTGAGCATGAAATCATTCTAAAAAATGTTGTTTTTTTTTAGATGCTACAATCTGACTTGGACCACACACAAAAACAGATGTCTGAGCAAGAACATGAGACATCCCCCATCATACCAGTGGCAGCTGCAGCTGTAGTAGGGACTGCAGTCGGTGCAGCAGCTGTAGTAGCTGCACCAGGAGCCGTCCAGAGATCCGAGGCCCAAACCCAGACTGACGATGACGGCAAGGCGATCGTGGCTGCTGCGGCAGTCATAGTGAACAGAGGCGACACCGAGCAGCAAGCCAAGGAGAAGGAACACATCGACGGGGAACGCCAGGATATGATGAATGAACGTCGCAGCATCGAGGAGGAGAGAGAGGGTGTGGAGGAAGAAAGGAAGAAATGGATGTCAGAGATCGCCAGACAACAAGCAGACCTAGGAGAAATGTCTAAGGTTGGTGAAATTATGTGTACTGGTAGACTTTGCATTAATAAAATGGAGAAAATAATGCATAAAAAGAGGAGGTAATCAAAAGCTACAATAATGTAATCATTTCCACACTTGCAGATTGCAAGCATACTTTTTTTTATTTTTTATTTTTTTTATTGAATTACCATCGTCGCAAATGGGTGAAAGATTCCCGCAGCGATGTTAAACTCCATATTCACTCATTTATTCAATTACCAGTAATGTATTTTGATGCTCATCCTATCTTGCAGGGTCGAGCAGAATGGCAAGCTAAGTACGACATATTGAAGACCCAGACACAGGATGAGGCGACACTGCATGCTAAGTACAGTGTGTTGGAGAGTCAGTACGCAGCATTGTCCCTGGTTGTCGCAGCGTCGCAGGAATCAAAGTCAGTAGCAGAGGTATGGACAAAACGTTACCAGATCTACATGGATATTTAACATTTTTCTATGTGGCTCTGACCATAAATCGGGGATGAGAATCTTCCGTGAATCCACAGATTTCCACAGATTTGGAGGCTCCGGGGTCAATCTTGTAAAGCTGGCTGTGGTCTGTGGCTCCTGGATCCTTGCTGTTTCCGCTGAAAACCAAATTTACCATTCTCATAATTTTAGGAAAATTCGAAGAAGACCCAGGAAGAGAAGGACATGATGGCAACAGAGAAGACGAAACTCGAGGCTGAAATCAAGAAATGGGAAGCTGACTTCAAGAAGAAGAATGGTCATCCACCAACTGAAGAAGAAAAGTAAGTAGTTATCTGAGGCAGGATTTGGCATTTTGTGTCATATTACCTGCACTTTTTTTGCCTTGCCGGCTAGCCGTTTTGTCTGGTTCGAGAGTATGGTCATGTGGCAGCGAAGTGCATACAAACAAAACATGGTGGACCTGGCTCAGTCTACTCAGTACCAAATGGTTTTTGGCCAGCTCAGTCTAGCCGAGTCTAGAAATCCTAGCCGGTCACAAGAGTATGTGATATGCGCATGCAAAGCGGCTAGATATCCTAGCTGGCAAAAGTGTTATCGAGCAGCCCTAATAGTATTATTAATTCTCCTCACCATGCTAATGTGAACAACCTAGCTGGAAAACAGCATTATTTAAATGTTGTTTTTTGTTTTTCATGCACATACTCTATTGTTATCTATTTCTATATCAGACCAGATTCAGCCAAAGAGATGTACATTCAGTTGGAGGAAGTCAACACGATAGTTACCTCCCTTGACACAAAGATAGAAACACTCGACAAGGTCAAAGCCGGGACTGTCCCACCGCCACCAGAGGTCGCTCCGGTACCTGTCGTTATCAAAGACCCAGAGGTCAAGACCATTGAGGTATGTAATTTGTTTGGACAATATTTTAAATTAATTTTGATATTTCTTTGTATATTTATTTAGTCAGGAAAATAAATTACGGAAAATTATTTAATTATTTTTCCAGGTGAATGTACCAGACCCAGCAGTGATGGAAGCTCTGGAGAAAGCACAGGATGAGTTAACTGCCCTTCGTACACAGCTGTCAAACATCCAGCAAGAAAAGTCTGAACTTCATGCAGATATCAGTACCTTGAACTCTGACCTGTCTGACAGCAAGGGCAAGGTCACCGAGCTAGAGCTTCTCCTAGCCCAAGCTGCAGGAGGTGACATCGTAGATGCTTCAGTTGTAGCTGGTGTGGTAGCCAATGACCAGGTACGCTTGGACTCCATTTTCAGTTTTGTTTGTGTACAGCTATTTATGTTTTATTCTAACTTAATCTGCCATCAGGGCATAGTTTCACAAATCTTTCTACAAGATCATAGCTATGAGATCTTATACATGATGATTGAGCACTTATGAGGCCGCTATATAGTCTCATAGAGTTTCGTGAATGATACCTAGATGATGTCTTAGGTCACCTGTTGATGCTTTTACATATTGGTTATAATTTCAGCATTCCTATGTTATTGTTTGCTTTCACTACTTTTCTCTCTTTTAATTCTTTTAAGTTGATGCACAATTTCTTTAGCACCTCTTTTGTTTCTTCAGTCCGAGGAGAAGATAACTGAGCTATCATCAAAGCTTCAAAACCAAGACGATGTAAGACAGCATGGACATTAGCTTTTAATTATTATTATTTGTTTTTATCATTATTGTTATCATTATTATTATCACTTGATAATATTTCATGTTATTATTATTATTAGTTTATTAGTTTATTTTTTAAAATTATTATTATTATTTATTATTATTATTATTATTATTATTATTATTAATTTGTAATTAAAATATTTTTATATATATTTTTATTACCGGTAGTAGTATTATTAGTATTATTATTAGTATAATTATTTTTATTTATTTTTATTTAGTAGTAGTAGTAGTAGTAGTAGTAGTAGTAGTAGTAGTAGTAGTAGTAGTAGTAGTATTTATTATAAGTAAATGTTTGTTAATTCAAAGTTCACATGCCATCTCTGTGATTCTCAGGAGCTGGAACGTCTGCGAGCTGAGAATCGTGATATGCAGAAAGATATGAAGAAGATGATTAGACGTCACGAGAAACTGCAGGCCAAGGTGACGAAGCTCGGGTTGAATGAAGGAGCTAGCGCATTACTACAGGCTGTCGTAGCTATGGTGAGTCGCAGTGTTGGATGAAGGAGCTAGCGCATTGTTGGATAATACATTTATAACATAGCTTCACAATTCAGACCAAAATAAAAAAATAAAAACAATCGAAACGTTTTGTCTTCTATTCTGTACAGTTATAGTAGTATTGATGTATCCATGTTTTCACCAGGCCCACGAGGTGCATAGATCTGTACCGGCAGCAGCTGAAGAGGTCAATACCCGGCTGAAGGCTGAAGAAGAAGACATGAAGAAGCTGAAGGAGGCACAGAATCAGAATCAGAAGGCGCTGGATGCCTGGGCCCAGAAGTTCAAGAAGAAGCATAAGAAAGATCCAACTCCCGAAAACAGGTGTGTTTTGTTATATTTGACATCAGTAGCATGGAACATTACCAGTATGAATGACATGCTCTTTGAATAGTGATTATTATCATACAGAACTCTACATTGAAGTATAGCTTTTGCAGGGATACTAAATCTGGTCCATATTTTGGTCAACAAATGTGTTGTGTCTAAACCTTGAGGCTTTCTTGAAACAGATATTGGATTTTGATTATTTCGATTAGAGTTTGTATGGTTTGTAATTATTTTATTGCTATGAAACGGCTGGTAAGTTTTCGGCAGTAGGAAACCAGCAACACCAAATAGCACTGAGTACTACAGATATTGGTGAAAGATTCTAGAAAGTGACTCTAAAAACTGCAGAATCTTCAAAAATTGGGTGATACTGATGAACCCGGATGTTCTTTGTGAAGAAGACCACCATCATTAAGAGATTTCTCGTGGTTTCTAGGGATGCGGAAGGCCAGAAGCTGCACGATGCTATTGAGAACATCTCTAAGGATCTCCAGGGTGCTGGCAGACAACACGAGGCTCTGACCATACTGAACACTGGGGTCGTCAGAACCAAGCAGCTGCAGCAACAGAGGCCGGTTTCGGCAGCCAGAGTGGCCAAGGAGAAAGGTATATATTTGGCACGTTCTTTTCACCACGGTACAGTGTTCGGAGTACTCTGGACACACTGTTCTGTTAAAGGAATGAAACCGCACATTGGAATCTGTGAGGTACAGTGATGTCAGTACATCTAAGGGCACTCTGTCCTGCCATTTTTCTTGCCCAAGACATTTGCAAGTCGTTCCTTTCACTCTGTACAGTGATGTCACATATCTCTGCTCTAGTACTCTGTGTCTGTTGTATTGTTGTGGGTATCCCTTGTGGGCTTCCTTCATCATTGTGTATGGATGAAAGATTCCCGCTGTGACGTAAAACAACACCTCGCCTACTCATTGTGGACTTTCATAGATACACAGTGAGGTCTGTGCATGTCAGTAGATAGACCATTAGATCCATGCAGGAGATCATGTCACTAGGGAAGTTGTATAGAGAGGGCCAGTAGAGCTGGATGTTGTAGAGTGGGTTGCCTGTCGTTTGTTAACTACAACAAATATTTTACAATGCGTTGAATGCTTGTCCTGTCTGATGATGTTTCAGATGCAGAACAGGAAATATCAAACCTGGATGAGAAGGTCATTGACCTTGAATCTGAGAATGAGGCTCTCAAGGAAGAAAATGCTCGTTTTGAGGAGATTAAGAAGGTTTGATTTATTGATTTATTGTTATTAAATTGTTATTGTGTTGTAGTAGATGCCAAAAGGTGGGACACACGCTGAGGAATTATCTACATAATACTACACAATAGATGACTTGTATAGCCAATATCTGTTGTTGAGTTAATGCTATCTAAATATCTTCTATACTCTTCAAAGTGTTCATGCTGGCAACATTTGTATTGAGAAATATTATTGCATGCTTCCAGGATTTGGAAAGTCAACTTGAACTTCTCAAACAACAAGTATCAGCAGTGGCTGTCCTGCCAGATACAGGAGAGGTGAGTAATTCTCTGTCTTACTACAATTTCCAGGGCATACAAGAAATTTCTGCTTGTCAAAACTAGCACACTTGAAATCACGCTGGTAAATAATAATCTTTCTTTATTTCCTGAACCTACAGCGAAGACGATTTTATTTAATTTCTCAAAATTTGAAAGTTTCTTCTTCTGATTGGCTCAGGATTTGTCTGAGGAGGTACTGGCCCTGCAGAAGGAGATTGACGCCCTCAACATGACTGTTTCTGAGGAAAAGTCTGACCACGACAAGACTCGCGAGGAGCTGGAAGCAGCCAAGGCGCAGGTGGGCGGGATGAACGAGGAGCTGGCTGGAGAGAGGGCGGAGCTAGACGCCAAGATTGACAAGTACAAGCGGATGCTGGAGGCTAAACTGAAGAATAAAGAGGAGGTGACTGGCTAACTTTGTCAGACGATTGGGTTTAAAAAAAATAATTTTTGTTTATATTTCTTTGAGTTATTTGTTATTTTTATTTCTTTGTGTTATTTGTTATTTTTATTTGTATTTATTTTTTTATTTTTTATTTTACTGTATTTTTGTCTCAATTCTTTGTATTCTTCATACTAATAATTCCACCAAAATTTCAATGACAACATGATGTTCAGTTATAACAAGATGCTAACATATTCCTCATTGATTTAGCTATTGTCAGTATTACATTCATATCAAGCAGTAAAACGACGCCAGGTTTACAGTGTATTGTGTGTGGTTGTTCCAGGAGTTGGACAGCTTGAAGAAGAGGACGGAAGAACTGGAGGAAGAACGTCTGAAGAGTGTGCCTGTGGACACGGCCAAGGAGATCAAGAACCTGCAGAACAAGATTGTAGGTTGCCGAGATTAACACGAGCACTGTTATGAAATATGCAGGGATGATGGTAGTGTAACTGGGATTTGAACTCGAGTTGCTGAATTGGCAGTCCAACGCTCCACCGACTGAGAAAAAGGGATTACCTTTACCTTTGGCTCAGTCGGATTTGAATCCCAGTTCGGATCCTAGGATCAGTAGTCCTCAGGTACAGTAGCATACTGGTAGATCATTGGTCTTCAGAGTATGACGTCATGAGTTCATGAAACCTTTTGAGTATGATTTCAAGTTGAAACTTTTATAGGGATCTGTGAACAAAACCGCGAGTTCAGCATGAAATCGTACTCAAAACGTTTCTTAATCTCGGGGCCTTACACAGTATATTGTACTGTTTCTTTGTATTAGAATATGTACTAGGTATTAGTAAATGCCACTAACACTTCACTTTGTTTGTTTCTGTGTAGTCCATGATGACCCAGGAGAAGGGTGGAACGACCAACACAGTGGCCGGACTGGAAGCTCAACTGAACGAAGCCCAGAACATGTTGAAACTGTCCACCAAGAACCTAGAGACTCAGAGAGCAACCAACCGAGAACTGGAGGTACGTACATCGCTTGTTATCCTTCATTTTATTAGAGATCCATATCATGATTGGAATTTAACATTTACAGGCGACAAGAGACTTAAATCCTAAAATGAATGTCATGTATTTGTGATTGTTATCGCAAAAGGCAAATATTAAGCGCAGAAAATAAATGTATTATGGTTGTGTAGGGGAAAGTGAAGACCGTACGTACAGAGAAGGAACAAGCTATCCATGAGCTGAACAAACAGCTGGAGAAGAAAGAGCTTCAGAGAGCCACTCTAGAGAAGAAGGTGAGATACTGTAATATTCATTCACTGTAATAAAACAATAATCAGTTGATTACTAAAATTTATGAGCCAGAAAGAATATAACTATAAATATATTCATCAATATCATTGTTACAATTGTCTTGTTATCAGCAATAGAAATAATCCAAATGCATCATTTTCTCTAGTTAACACAATCATTCGGTTTTCAGGTCAAACAACTACAATCTCAAGTTCCCGTGAAACCAGTGAGTTATGCAGTGATATCTGTTGATATTTAACATTCATATACATGTACTATCTTCCTACTATATAAATTGTATATATATATATCAATATATGTATATTTGGATCATGAAACAACCAAAATACTATTTGGATTATGCATGCAACAACCAAAATGTTTCCCTCTTACATATATGTGCATGATTTAATTTACATGTCTTTAACATATTTGTAATAATATTCCCAAATAGTTTATCTTCCTATCTTCCCACTGTGTATTCCTATTTCTAGGTATTGCCATCACATATGGGTGAAAGATTCCCACTGCATTGTAAAACAATAACTAACACAAACTTTTATTTATGTAATGTTTTCATTTCTAGTTCTTGTACTAAGCTACTGTATCTGCAAATATTATATTAAAATAATTGGAGCCATTTTACATATTTTATGAAAGAAATACCAAAAATAATGTATGCATTTGTATGTGCTTTGTATATAAATTATGTCACGAATACTAAAAATATATTGGTTTATTTCTCTAGCGAAAAAAATATCAGAAATTAGATAAGATATTGGTAAGTTGAGATTTTAGGAAGCTTATGGAAAGTAGACACAGAGTAGCATGATGAGTACATGTAATAGTTGGTCCACTACTTAGAGTGGGTTGTCATGTTTTGTCACAATGGTCGTGTACAATCACGGTATGGAGAATCCTCCAATAGACATCATAGAGGGCATAGAAATAGACTGATAATGCTACTCACTGCTTAGATCACTTTCATATCATTATCATGTATACTGTCAATAAACGTAGAATGGTTTTGTTGTAGTTTTATGTTGGGAATGACAAATGCAGGTCTACATTTTCACAATTAATAATATTATGGAATGTTGGCACATGTGCATGATATATAAAGAAAAATCTCTTATTGTTTTGACTGTTGGGACAGGCTTAATAATAATAATAATAATAATAATGCATTTATAGAGCACTGATACCTTCCAACTTATAATGATGAGAGGTCAGGATCACTTCACATCTCAGTATAGTTACTATAGGTTCTTCTCACACCATAAGCAGAGCTATGCATGGTCACTTAACTGCTAATGAAAGAGGCACAGTTCACTCAGTTATTCACATACTTTAGTTCTAATACCACATGCAGTCATTCTAGTTGCAACACTATTAACAAGTCTTACTTAATTACTGATTGCCTTGAGAAGTAGTGGTACATTTTCTACATACAGAATATCATGGTGTATCTTTTACCATTTCTGTAATATATATTAGAAAATGTTTATCTCTCTGATGTGTTCATGCTTATAGACAGAGAGACAATGTAGATAGATAGATTTAGATATATATATATAATATAGATACATTAATTCATATTTAACCTCTTTCTTGGATTTTCTAGATGTTTACTTATGGTAGACTCTCATGGTGTGGTTTGTAGCAACAACTTGCATGAGAACAATTAAATTAATGTGTTGATTATGACAAATTGGATTGTTCTCATACACGACAATGCAAATTATTGCTACAAATCACACCATAATAGTCCACCTGTTAATATTTTCTAGAAGTATTTAGAAGTATAACATTGCTATGTAGATATATAATGATCTCTGTGTGTGTAGAAATGACTAACACTAACACTAGTTATGTTTTCACCCTGTGTAGGCCACCGCGGTTGCTGCTGCTGCTGTAAGTATCCATCTCTTCCAGTGTTGAAGCTCCAAAAATGTCGAAATAATTGATTTAATGATCATTTGGATCTTGAATAATGAGGGTCTGGTGGTAGTGATAATGGTAGAACAGACTTTGGAGCCGAAGTCCCTGGGTTCAAATCCCATCATAGGGACCCAGTATTTATGTTTGCGAAAGTTACCTTTCCGACATGAATCATGATAGAATACCTTACCTGTACCATGGTAATGCAGTTATCATTCTTGGTCTGTCAGTACCAGCCAGTGCTCGCAGGTTTACTGCAATATTCAGTACTATGGATGTTGTGAGTTTATTCCTGCCCGAAACTGATAAGCCGTAATATAAGTGAAAGAATCTTGAAAGTGGATAAAAAACAATACAAACAAAAAAATTAAGAACATTAGTAAACCTACAATATTGAACAATATATCCATACCAATTTTTTTCTTATTTTGTTAAAAAACATACCAGCTATTTAAATTTATTTTTGTTATAATTGTGACAGATTTAATGTTTTATATTGATGGTGATTCCAGGGTAAAGCTGCGCCAGTAGATAAGGCCACGAAGGAACAGCTGCTGACTATTAAGAGAGAAAACACGGAGCTAAACACTCGTATCAAACACCTTGAGCTGGAGAGTAGGAAGTCTTCCAAGCCCGACACTGAGGCTGCAGATGTAAGTGTACGACATGACCCCGAGATTAACAAACCTTTTTTGAGTACGATTTCATGCTCAACATCATGTAAATTTTGAGCTTGAACGTGAAATCAAACTCAATAGCTTCGTAATCTCGGGGCATGGTTTGTGTCAGAAGGATGACATGTGAATGGTAACACGCTAGCACCTTGTATACTTCCCAGAGAGTTGAGAAGGAAAACCAGAGCATACTGATCCATTGACTGGGGTAATAATGTAATGCTATGTGGTAGGGATTATTATTAATTAGTAGGCACATTGTCGTTGAATATGTGTGAGATTTTCCCGCTGTGACATAAAACATTAATTCATTCATAGTATGCACATTGGTACTCGACCCAGGGTGTTGAAGGAGGCGTAATTTTCACGTTCATCATGTTTCATTCAGAAAAACCTCATCAAGCGACATGAGAAGATCTTGAAGGAACTGGAGAGGAAGTTGGAGATGGAGAAGAGTCGCACGGAGAAGTTGACGGAGAGTTTGAAGGCCAAAGAGGAAGAGGCTAAGGACCTCAGCAAGGTGAGAAGTTGTTTTCAGCCCTGCGCTGTCAGTCAATTTGCTTAGAAATAATTTTGCATCTAAAAAATGTAACTATGGATTAATATGAATTTCTTTTTTAATTTAATTGACAATGGAATTTAGAGATCTTTAAATGTTATGTAAGTTCTAGACCTTGATCTTTTTTGTAACACTGGATCAATTTTCAGAATTATTTTCCTACCAGATCACTGTGTTGTCGAGACTCAAATATTGCCAAGATTTGTCACATTAGCTTTTGAGAAATGAGATTTACAACTGAGCAATTCACCTTATTAACTTTTTCTTTTGTTTGGAATTGAGGTTTCGAGTAACACCACAGTTCCTGTTTTCTTATGATCCTCTTTAGATGCCACATTACATAGATATTTGACTGTTTGTGTTGACAGACATGCAGCAAGCAGGAGATAGAGCTGAAGAGACTGATGGCGGAGCTGGGGGCGCTGGGAGTGGCGGCCAAGGAGGGAGTGGAGGCGGCCACCAGGGTCAAGGAGATGGAGCGCGACCTGAAGAGACTCAATGAAGAGAACAAAGTGCTGAGCGAGAGCTTCAACACTGAGAGGGTATGTAGAGGAGGGTCGGGCAGGTGCAGACTGGGGAGGGATTGGGAGGCCCAGATCAAGGAGGGATTGGGGAGGTCCAGATTGGGAAGGGATTGTGGAGGTCCAGATTGGGAAGGGATTGGGGAGGAGGGTCAGGGAGGTCCAGATTAAGGAGGGATTGGTGGTTGAGATCAGGGAGGAATTGGGGAGGTCCAGATAAGGGAGAGATTAGGGAGGTCCAGATTTGAGAGGGCTTTGGGGAAGTCCAGATTGGGGAGGGATTGGGTAAGTTGAGATCTGGGTTGTTGAGATCAGGGAGGATGAGATTGGGAAAGTTGAGTTCACAGAGGTCCATTGTGGAGAAGGAATCAGGGAGGTTGAGACTGGTGAGAGGGAATTTAAAGGAAGGTAGTGGAGGTTGAGATCATCAGGGAGGTTGAGATTGTGGAGGTCGAAATCGGGCAAGTCTGGACCAGGCATGTCTAGATCTGGGAAGTTGAGATTTGGGAGGTCAATATTTAGAATGTCAAATTTTGGGAGGTTGAGATTGGTGTGGTCGACATCTGGCAGGTTGAAATTGGGGAGATCAGGAAGGTCAAGATTACAGAGGTCGAGATCATGGAGATCGAGATCAGAGGCTGAGATTGGAGAGGTCCAGATCGTAGAGGTTCAGATATTTTTCTTAGAAGTGAGTTAGCATCTGTCCAGGATTTTCATTAAAGTAATCCATGGACTAGTTGCCAGATGCCAGGGTTTTCCTAATGTCAACACTAAATGTTTTCCACCAGGTTCTGAGGAAGAAGTACTACAACATGGTAGAGGACATGAAGGGCAAGATTCGAGTTTACTGTCGCGCTCGGCCTCTCAGCTCTACAGAAAAAGAAAGGGTTTGTATATCCAGTAATCTTCTCAAGGGTCACCAGTACACTTGCATGTATGCACACATCAATAAAAAATCAATAAAAATAAAAAAATAAAGAAATTATGTATCTCAATGAATTTAAACCACCTCTATTGTATGTACCATGTCTAAGGAATAGCATATATAACAATTGGACCATGCTGTATGTACAGGGCAATTACTCGGTGCTGAGATCGCCAGATGAGTACTCCATTGAACTGACCAGCCAGCGCGGTCTCAAGGAGTTCCAGTTTGACCAGATCTTCATGGAGGACAGCACACAGGAGAGGATCTTTGAAGACAGCAATGTAAGTCATTTTTAGAAATATATCTTCTTGTTAAATCCCCATGATATCTACTATTATCTACTTATCTTGGAATATAGTGTTGTGATAAATTCTCCAGAATTGTTTCCATATATAGAGGATGTAACATGAGTGGTAATTTAATACTGAATTAATTAAACGAGTCGGTAAAACTGTTTTACCGATGAGTTTTAATAAATTCAGTATTAAATTAACACGAATGTTAGATTCTATTTATCACATAACTGTAGAAAAGACAGTAATATCCATTTTAAGTTGCAAAATAACTCTTTTAGGCAGCCACGAAGAAGTCTGAAGTACTGATGTTCTTCATGTAATGATGTTTATGTACCTGTGCATGATATTAAATGTTCCGTCCTGTTCAGGGCTCTACATTAACTTTTTGAGGCACATGTCCCTGTGTCATCTGTGGGTGAAAGATTCCCGCTGTGTCGTAAAACAATAATTCATTCACTCACCCTGTTGGACATGAAACTACTTGCCCTGTAGGTAAAAGGCTTGAGCTATTTCACTTGCCCGCCTGTGGATGATACCTGTCCTTACTATCGAGCCCTGTTGTTTTGACCAGCAGGGCTATCCTTTTGTCTAGGATCAGGGATAGAAACTTACCGGGACTTCTCGAAGTTAAGCCCAGGGCTTAAATTTGAATTTTACCCCTTTCCCCAAACAAAGATTCCATCTGAATTTAAGCCCAGATATTAATTAAGGGGAGGCCCATGGGCTTAAAAACAGAACAAAATCTTGTTTTTTTAAAACCCATGGGCTTTAATTGGGACGGGCTTAAATTCAAGAGGTCCAGGTACCTTTAATGCTCTCCCTGCTGAAGGCAACTTAAGTTGCCCGATCACATGCAGAAATAGAACACTTTGATTTTATTCAGCAGGGAGAAGGTTAAAAGATACTGGCCAGAATAATGATACAAATAACAAATGTTTACAAAAAGCATGAATTTCTACAGGCCCTTAGCATAACTTTAGCATTGGGTGAAATGGCCAGCGGGCCAGTGGTAATTTCAAACACTGGCTAGGATGGACATTGTTCTGTTACAGTTACAATGTCTAGTGTTTGCTGCATGTTCTATGTATACATTGACTGCTCAACAACACTCCTCTGACATCCACAGAACCTGATACAGTCGGCAGTGGACGGCTACAATGTCTGCATCTTCGCCTACGGGCAGACTGGATCCGGCAAGACGTTCACAATGATAGGAGACCGAGAGCAGAACTACCCTGGCATTGCTCCACGGGCCTTCAACAGAATATTTGAACTTGGACAAGAACAGAAGTAAGTTTTACTAGTATTTCATTTATTGCGTATAGGAGAAAGGCCGGTTTCTTACTGTGTGTTACTTTGTTATTGTACTATTTAACATTTGATGCCGATTACGAGTATACTGGGATTTGTGAATTTCTTATTTTTGCTCGTAGCAACTTTACCAAATGTTTATATGTTAAAACAAGCACTAGCCATGGTAGCAATGGTTGTAGGACAGATCTCATGTACAAGTATTATATTGCACTTCGAAGGAGTCAATAATATTTTGTGATAATTTTTTTAAGATTTGTAAAATATCTTCGGCAGCGAATGCTCTGAAACTTTTGATCGCATTACCAAATTTAAGGTGTTAGACATATTTTAGCCATAATCTGATTATATATACTAAAAAAATGTAATATGATAATGAAGATGGAATTTTGTTCAATAACATTCTATTTGAATTTTGATCCGAATTGCGAAATTGAACACTAACATGATGAACTGGTTATACAATCATCAACAACATTATTTTGACAACAGAATTGTCTGCATTGGTCTCCAAAACATTCTATTCTCCTTGGCTTATTTACTATTATGAGACCACAGCACTTACAAGAACACTTATGAGAGCACTTACGAGAGCGCTATGGTCTCATAGTGGATAAGAGAGCTTAGTAAAACAAAGCCTAGTTCCTGTGGTAGTTCAAGAATTATCTGTCCTATCTGTTCAGATCCAAGATGACGATGAATGTGACGACCTACATGTTGGAGTTGTACAACGAAAAACTCATCGATCTGTTTGCAAAGCCAGGACAGTATGACGACGTAAGGAAATGTTGCAAGGAACGATAACTCTGGAAGGAGTGTAAAAACAGAGTTACTTCCCTTACATTCTCCAATTTGTTATCCATTATATATGTTATTAGCAATGAATTAGTAAATCTGATTTCATTATGTATTGATGAATTAATATTCATGAGATGCTAGGAAAATGTTTACTTAATAATTTACTGTAGTTACTTTTCTTCCTACTGGTATAGCAGTTATTGTATAGTTATTCCAGAATGGAAAATATTCTTAAATTTTCTGGTAACCATCCTAGAATTACAAGATTTGACTCATGACTGGGTTTTCTAATGGGTCCCTGAAACATAGTATCGCCATGTATGGGTAAAAGATTACTGCTGTGATGTAAAAGAATAACTCACCTTGAAACATATCGTTGTCACTGTTGCACAGAAAACTAACATGCTCAGTTTTTGCTACCATTGTCGGCCATCTGGTAATGGTTGCCTAGACTGAACTTCAAGTGCTGATTTTAATTCCATTTTACATCGACAATGATACTAGCACATTCAATCATTGATTACATGTTACATTTCAGGCTAAGTCCTCTAATCATGGTGTAAGTTATTTACTATGTGGATTCAGGTTACATTGCTTAGGTTTCATGGTATCATTCATAGGATTACATCATAACACTTCATGTTCATGGAGATTCAGGTTACATTGCTTAGGTTTCATGGTATCATTCATAGGATTACATCATGACACTTCATGTTCATTCCATCGGGAGAATAATATTTATAGATGTGTAATTTGGTGTAATGTGATTGGATACATAATTGATGTATTACTACACTGGGTGATGAGGCACCTAGGTGCTGTACATTTATTTATTTTCTATTTTCCCATTGGGTTTGGAAATGACACATTTTATTTTATGGACCACAGATAATCTAATAAATATTTAGCCCATTTTTCAAACAGAATGTTCAAAACAAGATCTCTTGTGCTTACTCGTCTGGACTATTGCAATAGTCATTTGGAATATCTACCAAACAGCTGCAGAAATTATAGAAAATCCCAAATAGAGCTGCACATATTATCACTAGAACTAAGATCCGTTCTCACATCACCAAGTACCTTCACATAGAAGAACATATTCACTTCAAGATCCTGTCCCCCATGTACCAGGCTGTATATAAAACTCAGTATACCCCGGCTAGAACTTTTCTTTCTCTGGATCTTCTTGTACTGGACACACCTATCTACAAGCTGAAAACCTTCAGTTCCCAAACGTTTCGCATTGTATTGCTGCTGCTTCTCTATCCAATTCAGTCTTAAGTCGGTACCCTCAATGTTCAAATATAGCTTAAAAACATATCTCTTTCAACTAGTATTTCCCCTCCATGTACATATATAAGAATATATACCCTTCTTATTATACTGTATTCAATGTTTTATGTGCTTTGAGCATGCCCCTTTGCGCCATATACACATTATTATTATTATTATTACATGTATTATTAAAATGCTTTTGCACTGTGGAAAAATTGATATGTTTGAAAAATACACACACATTTCATGTATTACAATGACATGTTTTAATTTTTTTTTCCGTTGAGTTTGGAACTGACAAATTTTATTTTAGGTCAGAGGAATCTCAAATAATTTATAAAATATTTCACCCATGTTGTCAAACAGAATGTTTAAAGGGATTGTTATGCATTGTGGAAATATTGATAAATTTGACAAAAGTTTTAGTGCACATACATTTACTTTCTTACCATTTATTTATTTCCTTTGTGAATATCGTAGAATTAATTGAGAATTGGAACAATACCGAGGTACACTTTCATGAAGCTCCTGCATCCAGTAAGAGACCTGGCCCCGAGATTACGATTTCATACTCAACACAGAATTTTGTTAATAAAACGTCATGTGACATCATAGCCTGAGCACAAAAACGTACTCAGGCTATGACTATGACGTCACATGGCCCCGAGATTACGAAACATTTTTGAGTATGATTTTATGCTCAACCTCAAATTTTATATGGGAATTTATGAACAAAACCTGAGTTCAACATGAAATTGTACTAAAAAGGTTTCATAATCTCGGGGCCTGAGTGTTCTCATCTATCTAGCCCTGAGGTTACAAAACATTTTGAGTACAATTTCATCCTCAGGCTCGGACTTCATATGGAGATTTATGAATACACCTTTGCAGTGAGCATGAAATCGTACTAAATAGGTTTCGTATTCTCGGGGCCTGAGCATTTTGATATTTATCTGATTGCTGCAAGAGCGCTATGGTCTCTTATTGAACATGGATGCTTTATGCAAGGGTGGCCCGATTCAGATTAACAGATTCTGATCTGCTGGTGTTTTGAACAACAGGACAAGTTGGACGTCAAGAAGGACAAGAAAGGAATGGTGTTCATTCAGGGCGCTATGATCAAAGAGGCGTCCAATTCCAAGGAACTGTTCGCTCTGTTTGAAGAAGGTTCCAAGAACAGGCACACAGCCTCAACAAGTGAGTGAAGATCATTGCTAGTGATTGGTCTGACCCCGAGATCGTCACAAATGGATGAAAGATTCCCGCAGCAACGTTAATCTCCATTATCACTCACTCACTGACCCTGAGATTACGAAACTTTTCGAGTACAAAGAAAGTATGAAGAAAGCTTTGAGTTAAGTGTGAAATTGTACTCAACAAAGTTTTGTAATCTCAGGACCTGGGCTTTCAGTTTGAGAATCTTGTTGCATTATATTTGGTGAAGAATGGATTTGGGATTATTGTTGTTTGAGATTCTTCTAGCCTTCTTCTAGGTATGGGCAGCTCAAGATTCATGTAGCATTCCTTGGTGACCATATAATAAGCTACTTTTTATTTTGATATGGTCAACTCGAAATTCTTCCAAACTTCCCTGATGACCATAAGGTACTGATATTGGCCTACTTTGGGCAGTTTCTAAAGGAGTTCGCACAATGCTAGAGTTCGCACAAAGTCGCGAAAGCAAGGCTAGAGTGACGTCATGAACATGTGCACGAAGTACGAAAACTATGCGCAATGACACTTCCGGGCTAAACTAGCGTAACCGCCCGAAGTAGGCCATTGTCAGCAGGGAAGACTAGATGAGTCTGGAGCTACTGCTCATGGCGCTGGTCTGTGTGTTTCAGAGATGAATGCGGAGAGCTCCCGGTCTCATCTTATCATTGGCATAGTGATAGAGACCACCAACAAGATGACAGGACAGGTCACCAAAGGAAAGGTAGGCGACCAGCAAATGTTGATCATTGCCAGCATCTGAAAAGGAAAGACTTACGTTTTCACTTCTTGCCCGATCATCAGACATTTATGTATATTATAGCATTCAGGGGATATGAATCTGTGGATCTGCAGATGTTTAGGCCCAAGGATCATTCTCGTATACCTAACCATGGCCCATGAATCCCAGCTGTTTCAGCTGAAAACACAGTTTCCAGTTCTCGTCCCTTAACATTCTGTTAATTATGGAGCTGTTCAGAATCTTTTCCCTGGAGAGTATATCCTTTCTAGTAACCATATGTCTGCCAACAATATGAATATTGCCATAGTTCCTGTGGTTGTCTGTTGTAGCTGAGCTTGGTGGATTTGGCTGGTAGTGAGAGAGTGGCTAAAACACAGGCAGGAGCAGAACAGCTGAAGGTACGGTCTCACTTTCTGTCCATTCTACTTCATTATCTATCATCAGACTAGTTGGATACAATTTCCTGATAATATTAAAATAGTTCTATCACCGTTTGATATGTAATATTTTACCTGGAAATACAATAATTTATGCACATATATTGTTGCACTTTTGTGTGGAATCCAAGTTTCTTTCTTTCTTTCTTTATTCATTAATTCATTCATTGTTATTTCTTTCTTTTGATTGGTTGATTGATTTATGATATCTTTAGATTTCTTTTCACTGGGATAATTTATTTGACATGTGCACCAGGAGTACTATATGTCTTCATTGATACTGATTCAGTCAAACCCTTGCAAATATGGAAATAATATTTAAATGTCTTTCATCACAGGAAGCCATGTCTATCAACAAGTCCCTGTCGGCTCTGGGCGACGTCATTTCTGCACTCAGCAGCGAGCAGTCCTTCATCCCATACAGAAACAACAAGCTGACCATGGTGATGCAGGACTCACTGGGAGGGAACGCCAAGACCCTCATGTTCGTCAACATCTCCCCGGCCGACTACAACACAGACGAAAGCATCATTTCGCTGACGTAAGTTCGCTAATGTTGGTTGTCCTTGGAGAAATATTATGCTATGTATGTGTCATGAAAAATATATGTTATATTATTTACAGTCGTTATGTAAAAATATGTAATAAAGATATGTAAAATAATTAAATGCAATTGTTTTTTAATATTGCGTCCAAATGTGATCGTGCCACTTTAAAAAATGTTAATTACTGGAAACGATTATTGACCTCTAAAATAGCCCTATGAAGAAGTAGCCGGGTGTGATATAAGATGCTTCAACTAGTATGGCCAGTGGGATTACCCCCTTGGCTCAGTTGATAGAGCATTGGACTCACAATCCAGAAAATTGGGTTTGAATCCCAGGATCAGTACAGTCCTCAGTTACAAAAAGCTTATGTTCAACTACTTGTTTACAGATATGCTTCGCGTGTTAAGCTGATCACCAATGATGCCTCGAAGAATGCTGACAACAAAGAAATTGCAAGACTTAAGGCCGTAAGTAGCCAATGGTTCTCTTCAAATGGTTCTCTTAAAATGGCCTATGTAATCAACCCCATGCCACATTGAAATTAGAGTAACTTCCCCTTATAGTGGTGTTTATCACATATGGGTGGAAGCTTCCCACGCTGACATAAATATTAATTCACTCATCTGTATAGAAATTAATCTGTTTTGTATAGTTTTATTTTCCAGGGTCCATATGCACAAACGTAGTTCAACCAGTTTAGGCTAAAGCAGGATAATGTGATCAACCTAGTTCCTACATAGTATATTTTTAAAAAGAATGTTGTTTCATGTTTCAGATCATCCAGAAACTGAAGCAAGGAGAAGCATTAGATGAAGAACAAGACTGAAGAGAAGATGAAATATGTGTCAAAGTGAATTCAAACATCAGTAATTTTAAATTGAATATTTTAGATAAATTGAAAGATTAGAAACTTCTGATATGCGATAATTATATTTTTATAATACAGTATATGATTACAAAAAATAGCAAACAATTTCAGTCATTCACTGTGAAGTCCAAATTGCTGTTGCTTAGCTACAGCAAGTATTCATGATTTATATTTAGATGTGATATTTTTTCATTGTAACCTAATATTCAAAATATTTATTTTTCTTATGATTAATACCAGATATATAATGTATTACTTGTCAATATCATGTTGCAAGCACAATCTTTGAATATTTGTTACATATTGTTTTGAGATTATTTACACTTATATTGAAAATCAAAATATATTTTTATTATTATTATTTTCATGCGATAGATTCCATCCAAAAATATGTATTGGTTATGGGTATAATGAACTCCTGTAATTTCAGTAAGGAATATGCTCCTCAGATGCGCCAATACGTTAGCACGAAGTTTAGTCCGAGGCCGTCAGGCCGAGGACTGAATTTCGTGCTAACATATTGGCGCATCTGAGGAGTATATTCCACTTAAACATAGATCGTAAATG
>JAUTBV010058213.1:0-20042 GCA_032361325.1 Lepetodrilus fucensis
ATACCATTTAAATCCCCAATGCTGATGGCTAGTTTCATTTAATTAACTTAACCATCTCTTTTACCGCATCCTCAAAGCCTGAAAAGACGCTTCTTGCGATGATGCTTTGTCCGATGTTGAGCTCTTGGATATGCTCTATTTCACAAATGGCTTTCACATTTTGGTAGTTTAGTCCGTGTCCTGCGGCGACTTTTAGTCCGTACTCTTCGCCTTCTTCTGCTGCTTCTTCAAGGGCAAGAAGTGAGGCTTTTAACATCTTTACAAGTTTACTGCGTTCAACATCGAGTGCTTCGATGCAGTGTGGGGTATGTCGTAGATTTGAGTGTAACATCGCGTAGATGTTGGCGTAAGTGCCTGTGTGTAACTCCACCCATGAAACACCGATACCTTTGGCTGCTCTGATAGCTTCTTTTGTGGGGTCGATGAAGAAAGCTGTTTCTATCTCTCTGGCTTTGAGGTAGTGGACAGATTTGTCTAGGTTGGCGTATTGGGTTTCAAAGTTTAGTCCGCCTTCTGTGGTGACTTCTTCACGGTTTTCAGGTACGAAAGTAGCACGATGGGGTCTTAACTCGGCGACTAGTTCCACGATGTCAGGATTGACCGAACACTCTAGGTTTACGGGGATAGGGGAGTGGGCGATGATGCGTCTGGCATCGTCATCGTTGATGTGTCTTCTATCTTCTCTTAGGTGTATAGTGATTTGGTCTGCTCCTGCGCGCACGGCTAGGGCTACTGCGTCTCGTGGGTCGGGGTCGTTTATCTTTCTGGCTTCTCTTAAAACGGCGATATGGTCTATATTGACTCCAAGTAACATTGTGATACCTTTACTAAAATAGTTTTTTAGGATTATATCATGATAGCTTGTGACTTGGGTTCAAATACACTCAGAATAGTGGAACTAGAGTGTGAAAGTGGTCGGCGTATCAACGAGTTTGAACGCATGGTAAAAACGGCAGATGGACTACATGAAAGTGGGATAATCCATGATAAAACAGTAAAGAGGATTATCAAAGCCATACATGAAGCACAAGAGATATTTGATTTGTCTGATGCCTATGCTGTAACGACTGCGGCGATGAGGATGGCGAAAAACAGTACTGAAGTTTTAGAGAAGATTAAACAAGAAACGGGCTTAGAATTTATCATGATAGATGCTAAAAAAGAAGCGAGTTTGACAGCGTTGGCGGTGAAGTGGCGACTGAATAAACTGGGCTATCATGATAGTTTCATGTTGATGGATTTGGGTGGTGGGTCTACGGAGATAAGTTGTGAAGAGGCGTCGCAGAGTTTTGATGTGGGGATTGTTACGATGGCGCAAAAGTATGGCTCTGCCAAAGGGGTGAAAGAAAATCTACAAAAAGAACTTTTGCCATTGACTACCTATATAAGAGGTTTTAAAAAACCTGCACAGTTTGTGGCTACGGCTGGGACACCCACGACGATAGCGGCTTTTAAACAGGGGTTGGATTATGCGCACTATGATGTGAAGAAGGTCAATGGCACACTTTTAAGTGTGCAGGATTTGGATGAGGCACTTGAAAAACTCCTTCTTATGGATACCAAAGAGAGAGAACGATGGGTTGGGGTTGGTCGTGATGACTTGATAGTGGCTGGGGTGCTGATGGTGAAGGATATCATGATAGCGGCTGGGTTTTCTATCATGATAGTGATAGATGATGGACTAAGAGAGGGCTTAGCACTGCAAAAATGTCAAGAAAAAGTGTCATTTTCAGCATAGCTTAATCTTAAATCTATATTATATACACTTTATAAAAATATATTTAATTTACGAAGGTTAAAATGAAAACTATTCTATTTTCTTTGGCATTTATCATGATGCCTCTCATAGGAGAAGAAATCGAAATCATCGAGTCCATACCATTGGACGATATGAGTGATATACACTTAGAGCCTGTCTCCTCATCAACCAGTGCATTGGATGCAACGCCTATTCCTATAGATATACCTCCTGTGCGAGATGTGGCACCTGTTGTTGTGCAACCATATGTAGAGCCATATCGTGTTGCTCCTGAACCTGAAGAATGGGTTAACAGTATGGGTGATATCCATGAAAAAGTAGTGACAAAGAAGAGTTATCTTAAAGGTATTTTAGCGGGTCAGCAGTATGGTGGATATACCACGGCACAGTTAGCAAGTGCAAACTTAGTCAAAAAGTTTTACAGAAAAGGGCATTACAAAACAGTTTGGATAAGTTCTGGATTTGATATCAGCCCAAATCTTTTTGAGATGGTCGAAGTGATAAGAAATGCGGAAAATGAAGGTTTAAATAGTGAAACCTATCATCTTTCTGAAATCACGTCTATATTGCAACAGATAAAAAGTGATGAAAATTTTTCGGATAAAGAGAAAACCTTGGCAGTTACACAAGTTGATGTCTTGTTAACGGATGCTTTTTTAACGATGGCAAAAGATTTAAGAGAAGGGGAAGTTGATTTTGCAAAGTTTCATCAGGTTTTAAATCAAAGGTCTGCACAAGATGATATCAACTACAAGTGGGAAGCACCTAATCGAGGGATGAACTATATTTCACTATTGCGAAAAGTGACTTCATCAGGAGCGCTTGAAAATACACTGTTTGCACTGCCTAGTAATAATGAACTTTATACACAACTTAAAGAGGTGTACAAACGCTATGCGGGTATAGTGGCAGAAGGTGGTTGGAAAAAAATTCCAGGTGGAGAGCAACTACGTAAAGGGGTTATTTCTAAAAAAAGAGTACCATTGTTGGCTAAAAGACTTTATATCTCAGGTGATTTAGCAGACTTTGACCCCAATATCACTATTGTGACACAAGAGATGAAAGATGCGATCAAGCACTTTCAAAAACGGATGGGCATTTGGCCTTCTGGTGCTGTTACAAAGACCACAAGAAGTGTGATGAATGTTTCTGCACAAAGAAGACTTGATAAAATAAAACTTAATCTTGAACGAATGCGTTGGGAAAAAGAGCCTTTTGGTTTGGAGTATGTACTGGTTAACATTCCTGATTTTAAGATGCGTTTTTACAAAGATGGTGGAAAAGATGTCGAGATGCGTGTGGTGGTGGGTAAAAAAACCAATCCTACTCCGATTTTTAACTCAACACTCTCTTACATGGTACTAAATCCGACATGGTCTGTACCAAAGTCTATAGTGTTGGATGAGATGTTGCCACGTATACAAGAAGATCCAGAATATCTAGCAGCACATAAGTTCAAGCTTTATAGAGGATGGAAAAATGGTAGAGAGGAGATAGATGCATTTTCTGTAGATTGGTGGCAGTATGATGAACAGAGTAATCTTCCTTATAGTTTTGTACGACAGGCGGGGCCTGGAAATCCTTTGGGATTGGTGAAGTTTATGTTTCCAAACAAATATGCCGTATATATGCATGATACACCAGAAAAAAAGCTCTTTAAAAATTCAAGACGTGCTTATAGTCATGGGTGTATTCGTTTACATAAACCACAAGAGTTACTCTCTTATGTCAGTGATAACTTCACAAATAGTTCATTTGAGAGTGTTGAGAGGATGCAAGAAACGGGTAAAACACAGTCGGTAAGACTAACCCATGGTATACCCGTACATGTGCGGTATTATACTGCTTGGGCGGAGGATGATGGTTCTGTAAACTTTAGAAATGATATCTATGGTTATGATGGTATACAATACAATCTTTTACGAAACTAAAGGAAAAAATTTAGTTATTTAATGATTTTATCCCGTTTACCTTTTTAGGATATAATTTTGCCAATTCTAAAAAAACAGGAGAAATGAATTGGATTTAGACATTGTTGAAAAAGCCAAGACTATCGAAGTTTCAAGAAGAAGTTTTCTGAAAAGATCAGCCATTATCACAGGTGGGGCTATTTTGTCTCAAAGTGAGATTTTAGCGGCGGGTGGTGAGAAAAAAGTACTCAAGTTACACAATGTGCATTTAAATAAAACATTTTATGCACCATTTTTTGAAAAAAACTATTATAAACTCTCAGGACTTTTTGAAGTCAATAAAGCATTTATCGATTATCGTGCAAAAGAGATGACGCGTATAGATGTAAAACTGATTAATTTACTTTATGATATCAAACAACATTTAGGCTATGACAAACAGTTTAATATCGTTTCGGGATATCGCACTAAACATACCAATGAGAAACTGAGACGTACACATGAAGGTGTGGCTAAAAATAGTTTTCACATTAAAGGACAAGCGGTAGATATCTATGTACCAAATGTTTCACTTAAAAAGTTAAAAGATGTTGCCATGGGCATGCAAAAAGGTGGGGTAGGCTACTATCCTAGTAGTAACTTTTTACATGTTGATGTGGGCCCGGTGAGAAGCTGGAGAAGAGGATAACAGATAAAAGTGTTATCTAAGGTTGAGAGAAGGGGAGAGGTTGTTGTAATTTCTCCCCTTTTTTTATTGTTCTAATATATCATAATCTGTTGGGATTGTATAGGCAAACTTGCTACTATTGATTGTGCCATTTACTTTTTCATTTGCAAAGTGGATAATGACACTATTTTGCATCTCATCTGTGTAACTTATCTTTTCTATTTTATTTCCATTGGTATCGATATTGTAAGTAAGTCCGTTATATCTTGTTTGGAGTTTATTGGTTGAAATCTTTTTTGCTGATTGCAAAAGTTTTAAGATATTGGGGACTTTGTTTAACTTCGCATAAATCACTTGTTCTAATTCGGGTTCGATGATCACTAACTCTTTGCCACCTTTGTAGTAAATCTTTTTTATGATGGGTGAGTTATACTCCCATAAAGCTTGATTTTTAGCACTTGTTGCGTACAGTTTACCAGTATAGGTGATTTTGGAGTTTTGATCATTGATGATGGTTTGTGTAAAGTCTGATTCTAAACTGGTAATATTGAGATTGTTGGCAGAGATTGTGCTTGAGAGAAGTAGGCTTCCTAGCACAAGGTTTTTAAAGTTCATAGACGTTCCTTATCTTTGTGTTTATGGCTTACTATAACATACTTTAGCAAATCAAAATTAAATATTTGTTAAAATAAATGAAATAACATTTTAAGAAGGATCCACTTCATGATTTCCACCCTTGCAGGTAAGATATTTGGAACAAAGAATGACAAGATTGTCAAAGCGTACCTCAAAAGAGTCCAAGCAATAAATGCTTTGGAAGAGAAGTATGCAAAGCTTAGCGATGAAGAGTTAAAGACGGCATTTAATCTTTTAAAAGAAGAGGTTCAAAAAGAGATTAAGACATTAGATGATGTGACTTATGATTCATTTGCTATTACGAGAGAAGCGAGTAAGCGTACGACTGGTATGCGTCATCATGATGTACAGATGGTGGGTGGACTTGTGTTGCATGAGGGTAAGATTTCTGAGATGAAGACGGGTGAAGGTAAAACGCTTGTAGCGACACTTCCAATCATACTCAATGCGATGATGGGGAAAGGGGTGCATCTTGTAACAGTCAATGACTATTTGGCCACCAGAGATGCCCAAGAGATGAATGAGATTTATGGCTTTTTAGGATACAGCATTGGTGTGATTACCAATGATTTACATGATGATTTTGCGCGTAAAGCACAGTATGATGCTGATATCACTTATGGGACAAATAATGAATTTGGCTTTGATTATCTGCGGGATAATATGAAGTACTCAGTAGAAGAGAAGGTGCAACGTGCACATAACTATGTGATTGTTGATGAAGTGGATTCTATCTTGATCGATGAAGCACGTACGCCACTGATTATCTCAGGCCCTGCCAATAAAAACTTAGAGCATTATGCCAAAGCAAATGAGATAGCATTGACACTTATACAAGCTACCCAAAAAGATGAAAAAGGTGAAACCAAACAAGATAGT
The DNA here is from genome assembly GCA_032361325.1 of Lepetodrilus fucensis. Taxonomy (NCBI): domain Eukaryota; kingdom Metazoa; phylum Mollusca; class Gastropoda; order Lepetellida; family Lepetodrilidae; genus Lepetodrilus; species Lepetodrilus fucensis. The sequence goes on from JAUTBV010058213.1 coordinate 5,852, forward strand.
GGTGATTTTGTGGTGGATGAGAAAAATAAAACAGTTCTTTTGACAGAATCAGGTGTAGAAAAATCAGAAGCAGGATTTGGGGTGGATAACTTGTATAGTCTTGAAAATGCGGTACTTTCGCATCATATAGATCAAGCACTAAAATCCAACTATATCTTTCATAAAGATGTAGATTATGTCGTCAATGATGGGGAAGTGATTATCATCGATGAGTTTACTGGTAGACTCTCAGAGGGGCGACGTTTTTCAGAAGGCTTACACCAAGCACTTGAAGCCAAAGAGGGAGTGGTAGTACAAGAAGAGTCTCAGACTTTAGCAGATATCACCTTCCAAAACTACTTTAGAATGTACAAAAAATTAGCAGGTATGACAGGAACCGCGCAAACAGAAGCGACAGAGTTTTCACAAATCTATAATTTAGATGTTATTTCAATCCCGACCAATATTCCTATCACCCGTCTTGATAAAAATGATCTTATCTATAAGAGTGAGCGTGAGAAGTTTGAAGCAGTGAATGCCAAGATAAAAGAGTTACAAAAAACGGGACAACCTGTGCTGGTAGGAACGGCGTCTATCGAAAAGAGTGAACTCTTACATGAGTTGATGAAAAAAGAAAAAATCCCTCACTCTGTGCTCAATGCAAAACAGCATGAGCAAGAGGCGAAAATCATCGAGAATGCTGGGACTAAAGGCGCAGTTACTGTAGCTACCAATATGGCTGGTCGTGGTGTAGATATCAAGATAAATGATGAGGTGAAAGCGCTAGGTGGTTTATATATCATTGGTACAGAAAGACATGAGTCTCGTCGTATAGATAATCAACTTCGAGGTCGTTCAGGTCGTCAAGGAGATGCAGGGGCTAGTCAATTTTATCTTTCATTAGAGGATAATCTACTGCGTATCTTTGGTTCTGATAAAATCAAAGGAATTATGGAGCGTTTAGGGATAGAAGAGGGTGAGCACATCGAGTCAAAGATGGTTACTCGTGCGGTAGAAAATGCACAGAAAAAAGTGGAAAACCTCCATTATGAGTCACGAAAACATATCTTAGAGTATGATGATGTTGCCAATCAGCAGCGAAAAGTGGTCTATGCATATAGAAATGATTTGTTAAATATCGAATATGATATCGATACAAAAGTACGAGACAATCGTGGGGATTATGTTTGGCAGGTGCTTTCTCGTTGTGATATCATGGAAGCTTTACCTGAAGATGAATATGACTTAGAAAAATTGAATGCACTCATAAAAGAAGAGGTGATGTTAGATATCCCTGTGGCTGAGTTTCAAGAGTTAGATGCAGAGAAGATTCACGAAAAACTTCTAAGTATCTTAGTAGAACAGTATGAAGGGAAAATGGTAAAAGTAGATGCAAAGCAGCGTTCAGAGATAGAGCGTATCGTCTATTTACAAGTGGTAGATAATGCTTGGAGAGAACACCTTTATCAGATGGATATCCTTAAGACTGGTATTGGGCTTCGTGGGTATAATCAAAAAGATCCACTCTCTGAGTATAAAAAAGAGTCGTATGAACTCTTTATGGACTTGATTCAAAAAATCAAAGGTGAGAGTATCAAGACCTTACACCTTATACAATTGAGGGATGATAGAGATGAAAAAGAGCGAGAAGAAGCCTTGGCGCAGATGATGGCACAGATGGAAGCTGAAGCAACACAAGACTTAGTGATGGAACATCCAGAAGCAGAGAGTGCACAAGAAGAGACTATCATGATAGATAAAAAAGTGGCACGAAATGACCCTTGTCCTTGTGGTTCAGGAAAGAAGTATAAAAACTGTCATGGTATGAGTGGTCCTAAAAAAGGGCTATTGGCTGAATAATGTCACTAGTCCCTTACCTTGTTAAAAAATATTTGAGATTTGATAAGTCTCAACCATTTATCACTATCTCTGCTATTTTGGCTTTTTTAGGTGTTTCTATAGGCTTGATGGTGTTGCTCATCGCTATGGCTATTATGAATGGCACTTCTAAAGAGTTCAAAGAGAAGATTTCTACTATGAGCTACCCTATCACGATTTTACCAGCGACTGCGGACGCAACGGTAAATAAGTATGCTTTAGATGCACTTCAAGCAAAGTTCCCTGACTTTCAGTATAGCCCTTATATCAACTCTCAAGTGATTATGAAAAAGGGTAAAAAAATGGAAGGGGCAATGATATTTGGTGTAGATTTTAAGCGTGAAGCAGAAATCAATAAAATCATTAAAAAAGCTTTGGAAGGAAGAGAGATAACAGATAAGTTTCCGATGATTACGGGAAATGGTATCGGGGCAACATTTGATTTGCAAGAGGGAAATAAAACGACGCTAATCTTTACGGAGTCTCAGCCTTCGGGATTTTCGTTGATTCCTATCATGAAGCGTTTTACCTATAGGGGTGATTTTAAGTCTGGTATGCAAGCTTATGATAATGCCTATATCTATACGACTATTGGGGCACTTACAAAAGTTTTGAAGTTAGATAAAGGGGTTTATGATGGGATTCATATCTCTACCGAAAATCCTATAGAAGATATCAAAAAGATACGAGAGTTCATCCCACCATACTATGCAGCAGTGGGTTGGTGGCAGCAAAATGGAAGTCTTTTTTCAGCTATGGAAGTGGAAAAAAGAGCACTCTTTTTGGTTTTGATGTTGATTATCTTGGTGGCATCATTAAACATCATCTCTTCCTTGCTGATGACTGTGATGAATCGTCGTCGTGAAATCGCACTTTTACTCTCTTTGGGTGCTACTAAGCAGGAAATCAAGAATGCTTTTTTTACTTTGGGCTCTGTTATCGGTGGAGCGGGTGTTCTCTTTGGGACATTTTTAGGTCTCTTTGGTATCTATATCTTAGGGAAGTTTGATATCGTCTCTTTGCCAGCAGATGTCTATGGAACATCTAAACTCCCATTGGATTTAAGTACAGGGGATTTTTTCTCTATCGTACTTGGTGCTATCGTTATCGTGTTGTTTTCTTCGTTTTATCCTGCCAAAAAAGCAACAGATATTGATGTGTTGGCAACACTTAGAAATGAATAAGGAAGTGCTATGAAAAAGATTATTTTGTTTGTTGTATTTATCATGATAGTGGGTTCTATTTTGATGTATAAATATTTTGGAGATATTGCGGGTTTTAAGGGGGGTGTAAATACTCCAGAGAGTGTAAAGGCATTAAACACTTTTTTAGATGCACATGAAGAAGAGTATGTTGTATTGTCGTTGCAGTTAAGTGAATCGGTACGTAATCAAATCATCGTTGGGATGAAAAAGAATCCTCATGTTTTGTTTCGTGTTAGTGATCCTGATAATCCTAAAAAGAGTATCAACTATATCCTCAAGCAGTTAGAAGGTGGAAAAAGGTTGTTTATTTTAGATGAAGAGAAAGGTACCCTAGAAGGGCTTTTTAAAACCTACAAAGAGGTGACTTCTCAAGGGAAAACATTTACTTACCTTGTCCCTACAAATCCAGTATCCATAGATAAGAAATAATTAAATATATTTTATAATTTCTCAAAAGTATTAAGTTATTCTCTTTTTTGACGATAGTAGTAGTAACTATTATTTATTATTGAGAAGAGAGTTTATGCGTATTTTACAAAATTTTATATTATTTATGTTCTTGTTTTTAAGTACATCCTCCCTTGTGGCAGATTCATGTGCTTCACCAACTGCTACTTTAAGAGTTGATGGAACCTTGAGAGGACAGCAAATCACCTTAAGTGATGCAGTCAATCAAAAAGAGTTTTATTCATGTAAATGCAAATGAACGAGTGCATTTATACACGCAAAAAGACAGTCATAATAGTGATAGTGTTGATACATATGCCACTTTACTAGATAGTAGCTGTCAACCACTTCAAGAAGCTTCAGCACTAGGGAGAAGTCCTCGAATGACTGAGGTAAGTAACAAGATGAATATTGCTACGACCTATTACCTTAGAGTAAAAGGTAAAGCAGCGTATGATGGGAGTAATCAATACTCTAGTGGTTTCTTTGAAGTTAAAAATACTGTTGATCAGGCTCCTTCTCAAAAAGCGATAAGTATCAATAAAACAGGTCCAAGTAGTGTTGCTTCGGGCAGTACATTTCATTATGATATTCGTGTGAAAAATGATGGAGTTGAAGATACTACTTCATTGCAAGTGATAGATACCTTGCCTAGTCATATTGCATATAAAGGTTTCATTGGCTCTGGCTGGAGTTGTTCAGAGAATTTAAAAGTAGTAACATGTTCGTGGACTGCCAATGTCCTATCTCATGGTGCATCTAAATCATTTCAGATACTTGCGCAAGCGGATATTGTGGATGTGGATACCAAAGATGCTTCTACAAATAATAAAGCTAAAGTTAAAGCTACCTATAGTGGAGGAAGCATCAAAGAATCTACGGATAATCACGCCCTTGAAATAAATGGGGAAGGTGCGCATATAGAGATTTATAAACATGCTCAAAAAGATGGACAAACTATTTCAAAAATTTTGAAAGGTGATACATTTAAGTATCGTATAGGCGTCAAAAATACAACAGCTAGTGGTATAATTAATCTTAAAGATGTAGTGATTATAGATGATGTAGATTCTGCATTTACTGTGCAGTATCCGATCGTGGACAATGCTTCGGCATGGAATTGTTCAGGAAGTAGTTTGCAGCATATAGAGTGTAAACTAAAAAGTGATTTAAGAAGACAGGAGTATAAATCTATAGAGATTTTAGTTAAAGCTACAGGGGGGCTTCAAGAAGGTATATCCAATACAGCTTCGGTTTTGGCAAGTACTCCATTGGGGACTTCATTGAGAGAATCAAAAAGTATTGAAACGGATATTGTTGGAGAAAACTATAGTGTAGCTTTTACTAAAGATAGTGCTCCTTCTACTATCACTATCGGAGATACTACGGTGTATACGTTTAGTGTGGAAAATACGGCGAATGTTCCGTTAACGACAGTACGTATTGAAGATACTATGCCAAGTGAATTTTTAAAAGCACTCTTTTTTGTAGACAAATCTGGATGGTCTTGTGTGGAACCGATTGTCAATAATAAAGTGGATTGTACACTTAGTGCACCATTGGCTTTAGGGGCAACTAAAACACTGCAGGTAAAAGCTAAAACTTTAAAAATTCAAGACAATGTAGTCAATACAGCGACAGTGCATGTAGATAACAATATTGTAAAAAATGCAACGGCTAAGGTAAATATTGTAGATCAAGTTTCAAATATAAGTGCAACAAAATCAGCCTCAAAAAGTGTTATTTTAGAGGGTGATACCTTTAGTTATACGATAAAAACAAAAAATGATGGCGATGGAAATGAAACATCTGTTAAAATGACAGATATTATTCCTTCTGATTTTAATGTCACTTCGGTGCATGCTGGGGCTGATTGGACTTGTCCGACTGGTGCGATATTCCCTGCTACAATTGTTTGTACGTTAAATAACAATCTGCTACCACATAGTGCGGCAAGTGATATTGTTATAACCGTGAAAGAGGTTAGACCAATCTATCATGATAGAAATGTTAAAAATACAGCTGTGATTACTTCTACTAAAGATACAAGGGGAAGAGATTCAGAAAAAACGGTTTTGTTAAAAGCATTAAAAGGTGCCTTAACCATTTCAAAAGATAGTTCACCTGATGAAGTTTATACAGATGAAGCATTTACCTATACGATAGAAATAGAAAATAATGCAAAAAGATCTATAACAAATGTACATGTGAAAGATGTATTGCCAAATACATTATCTTATGTGAGATATGAGAGTACAAATGGATGGCATTGTAGTTTTGATAGCAATAGTTTCCTTTTTACGTGTGACAACGCAGATTTTTCTCAGCAAAGTGAGATTATCACTTTGCATGTAAAAGCACCTAGTGATGAATCTAATCTTACAAATCATGTGAGCATGACAAGTGATTTGGATGGTTTGACACGTGAAGCCAATGCCACAACAAAGATACTTTCTAAAACAGCAAAACTATTATTTTCTGAGCATAGTGCAGATAAAGATCCTGCAGAAATAGGTGAGTTGTTTTCTTATACTATCAAAGTAAAAAATGTGGCGGATGCTGCTAAAAACACCACTGCTGCACAGGATGTAAAAGTAGTGGTAGATTTGGACGCTAATCTTAGTTATCATGATATGAATGGTACAGATAATGCATGGACATGTAATCAAAATAACAGACAAATTACTTGTATATTACAGGGTTCTTTAGCACCAAATACTGAGTCTGCACCTATCTCCATCAACGTCTCTTCACCTGTTGAAACATATACGATTTCCAACTTGAAGTTAACAAGTAAAAAAGTTACAACACCTATAAGCAGCCATATTGATGTGGATATTTATGATGTTATTTTTACAAACTTAGCGATGCATATCGATGATAGTCAAGACCCAGTGTTGGCAAAAAATACCTTTTCTTATCTTGTGGATGTAAGTAATAGTGGCTCAGCTAAGGTAGTGCGTGATGTTGAGGTGCATATCGATGCAGTCAGTGCTTGGGATTTTCAGTTTAATAATGTTGTAGGTCAGAATGGTTGGACATGTGTTCAGACAGATAAAGTACGCTGTCATTTAGATTTACTTGCAGCAAATTCTCACTCACAACTAGAGCTTAATGTGACAGCTCCTGATGCCAATACCACGCTTAAAGTAGAAGCCCGCATCTTTTCTCATGTGGTCAATGATAGTGATATGACTGACAACCATGATGACGAGGAGACAGGGGTAATCAAGTATTTTTTTAACCAAAGTAATCTTCGTGATTTTACGAAGGTGTATGTTGGGGATTCAAACTATACCAATATACATGGTGATATCTTAACTATAGGAAATCAAGTCCTTTGTTTAGATGGTAATAGTGGTACTTGTCAAGAACCTAATAGCGATCTCAATGATGAAGTATATCAAACGCACATCAACTTAGATGGCAATAATGCAGCGGCATATGACACAGCAACCAAAGCAGGATTTACGCTCTCTGCTAATGATGAAGTCATTTGGGCGGGTCTGTATTGGATGGGTATGATTGATAGATACAAAGGGGATGTAAATAAAATTCAAAAAGCAAACAAAGTGTATCTTAGACATGATAACAACACAACGTATATGCCAATACAATCAGAGGTAAACAAGTTTAATTGGCATAATGATAGACAAGATGCTACCTATGTATTTTCTTATCAAGGTGTAGCAGATGTGACAGAATATGTAAAGAAAAATCGTAGTGGGACATATTGGGTAGCAGACGTTCAAACAAGTGAAGGGAAAAATCTTAGTGCAGGCTGGTCTTTGGTCGTAGTGGTACAAGATAAAGGCGCTTCACCTACGCGAACACTTAAAAATTTAACACTTTTTGATGTATTTCAAGCGGTATGGAAAAATGCAGGCTATGCAGAGGCAGGACAATATCCCGATGCTGTTTCTCAAAGAGTGGAGGGCTTTTTAACTCCAAATCATGGTGTTATTAATTCAAATGTAAGTTATTTTGCACTAGAGGGTGACAAATCTTTAAATGATCAAATATCTATCACAAATAAAAGTGGAGTAAGTACATTTTTATCAGATAGGTTGGGTGATGTGACTGACGTGATGAATGGTACAGTGAGTAATCCCAATAGATTACCCATTTTACATAATACTTCCGGAGTGGATATTGATACTATTGATGTGAGTGCGATTGTAGAACATGGACAGAGTAATACCAATATCACGATTTACTCAGAGGGCGATAGGTTTTATTTAGGGATGTTTAACTTCTCAACCAATATGTATTTGCCTAAGATTTGTTATATTGAGCAGATGACAGATGCCTCTTATCATCTGTTAAATGGAAGAAATTTCAACTTGGGTGAACCTATAGGATTTACAGGTTATATTAGTAATGATGAAGACGAAACAGCAAGAAATATTACTCTTAAAATAGAAGTAGATAATCTATTTCAAGAGGTGAATAATACTTTAGAAATCCAAAATGTTTCAGAGCCTAGTTTTGGTTCTAATCCTCATGATTATATTACTACCTCAGTAGAGTCAAATTCAAGTAATGATGCAAATGAAACGGTAGACAAAACAACATTTAACACGTATGTTGGGGTGGGTGCAAATAATAGTGGTGGTGGAAATATGAATAATGGAGATGTGGTAAACTTCCGTTATAAAGGGATAATAGATAGTATCCCTGATACTAACCTTACAAAAAATATCTATAAAATATCGTATAAAGTAGACAATATGGCAGAAATTCCTGAGTTTGAGATATCAGCATGCCAAGATATCAATAGAAGTATTTTTATTGCCAAAAATCATCCAAAAGGATTTGGTATAACACATAAAAATGCTTACCACCAGCATGATACAGAGTTAGCAGATGCTAATATCTCTAAAAATCATCTTTTTATGCAATTGGCACATAAAAACTATGAAGTAGATGTACTTGCTTTGCATGAGGATTCACAAGTAGGAAGAGAACATGAAGGGGAAGTACGATTAGAATTGGTAAAGATAGATGATAACAGTTCACATACGTGTAAAGATTATACAAGTGTGGCTACTCAATATATTTCATTTAATCATGATAAGCAAGTACACTCTATCCCTGCAGGAGCAGAAGCAGATAAAAAGTTGAGTTATAGAGTCTATTATCCTGTGAGCCGATATGGACATTATCCAAACTGGGTGGGAAGAGTCCCTGATAGTACTCAAAGTGATGAAAACAACAGAGATAGAATTGAAGAAATGTTAGATAGAGAGTATGGGGTAAATAATCCTTGTCAAGCAGCATGTACGGGAGTGGCTACACTTGAAGATTGTAGAGAATGTCTTTATAATCCTGATATGGGAATTGTAGAAAAGCCTTCTTGTGCGCATGATATATTTTCCATTAGACCAGAGAGTATGAAAGTGGATGCAAATGAAACTTTTTTAAAGGGTGGTAAAAACTATACATTGCACTTTGATGCTAATACTACGGGGTACAGTGGAAACTTTTCTGCACCTAAAACAGGTATAAAAAGGCATCTAGTTACACCTGTTGGTTGTGGACTAGATGATAATCATACTTATAGTAGACACTTCAATTTTATAGATGGTAATGCTTCTCTTGTAAATTTTGCCTATGCAAATGTGGGAGATATCAACCTGTCTTATCATGATAGTGCTTGGAGTGAATATGACCAAAACAGTACGGATAGTACTATGAGTGATTGTGTGGTTGGTAAGGCAGACAATACAGCCAATGCTCATGGTAAGTTTGGTTGTGATGTTTATGGTGAAAGTCTATTGTCATTTAAACCAAGTTCTTTTGAAAATGATGTAAAATTACGAAATGATGATAACAATGGTACGTATACATACCTTGATAGTGATGGCAATAAAAAAGCACGGGCATTTTTAACGATTAGTGCTATGTTAGCAGATGGAAATATAGCGACAAATTATACGGCTGGGTGTTTTGCAAAAGATATTAACTATACCTTTGGAACACGTGGTTTGGTTAGTTATCCACTGAGTATGAAAACGTTTATAGATAGTGGTGTATCTACAATAGGTGTAAATCAGTTTGCTACAAGAGAAGGAAACTTTACAGCTGGTGTAGCAAGTCCTATTCTTGGCATCAATTTTGCTAGGACTAAGATTAATGCTATCAATCCATTTGAGTTGAACGCCAGTGATTTATATATGGTGACCGCAGATATAGATGGTGTGTTAGGTGATGATTTTAGTCATACTGAGGGGAGTGCACTGTACTATTATGCTAGAGTTTATGCCCCTGATTATTTGAGTATCGCACCATCAAATTTTACAGCAAATCTTTTTTATGAAGTTTATTGTGATGATGGTTGTGACAAGGTCTATTTTGGTTTAGATGGTCTGATGGAAAGCCCAGACTATGTGCAATGGGTCGTGAATAATCCTCAACATATTGCTACAGTATTAGACTATCAGAATGCTAGATCGACTAATGGGTTAGGTGTGATTAGTGCTGGTTCTATGGCAGTAAATTTATCTCTTGGGGGATTAAAGAGACCTCATTGTGACACTATCTCTATAAGACCAGCTAGTTGGTTAGCTTATGATAAGTATAGAGTTATAAATGCGCAAAATATGTCTTTTAAATCATGTTTTATTTCACAAGGAACATGGGCTGGAAAAGGTAGTGTTGGTATAACAGTGGACAGTAATATTTCTACAGAAAAAAATACGAAACTAGATTGGTAAAAGGATGAATGTGAAAAGAAGTGGATTTTCATTAGTAGAGTTGGTGTTTTCTATTGTCATTATAGCGATTGCATTGATGACAGTGCCATTGATGCTAGGGCAAGGGGCTAAAAGCAATCAATATGCACTTGCTCAAGAGTCTATCTTGGCTGCAAGAACTAAGATGGGGAATATTCTCTCTTTTAAATGGGATGAAAATGCCTCAACAACAGCCACTAGTATTGTTCGTGTTGTGGATGTTATAAGAGGTGATTCACAGCTAGATCGCAATACAAGCAACAGACGAGTGGGTCATATTAAAGAGGATTTACGCCGTAGAATGACGGATACTGAAACCAATGCTTCTTTAGCAAATGAACCAGTAGGGATGTTTGATGATATTGACGATTTTAATAACCAGTCAATATCTGTAGCACCAGTAGGTGCTGCTGGAGTAAAAGGAGAGTATGATTATCTGGATGAAGACTTAAATCTTACTACTACGGTACAGTATGTATCAGATGATGCAAATTATTCGCAACAAACATTCAATTTTGATTTTAATGTCTCTTCTGCTGCAAACTTTAATGATATCAATAGTACCAATATTAAAATGATAGAGCTTAGTGCTACAAGTATCAATAGAGACTTTCCTTTTGTTTTTAGGATTTTTTCTTGCAATATCGGACAATCTAAATTAGTAGAGAGGGTAAAATGATGCGAAAACGTGTACAGAATATGAAGCGTCGTGCCTTTACCATGATAGAGTTGGTGATGGTTATCGTTATCCTTGGTATCGTCTCAATGATAGCTACAGATATCATCGCAAGTATGTATAAAGGGTATATTCAAACGAAAATCGTGAATGATTTAGAATCAAAAACTGAGATGGTGATAAATCAAGTAGCCAAACGTCTCAACTTTCGTATCAAGTCTACTATGTTATCAAGGGCAAAAGGAAGCAATAACTATCTTCCAATAAATTCACCTGACCTAAATTCTACCACGATTACTTATGATATGGTTGAATGGATAGGGTATGATTATGAAAGTTTTTTAGGCGAGCATAATGGTACATTTTCGGTGCCTGGTTGGAGTGGGTTTATCGATGTGAATAATTCTGTGACATCCAATGCACTCAATCAGTTACATAGTCCAGGCTCAGATTTAACCATTGCTGAGAGTACAATTTTGGCACTTTCAAATAATAATATTAGTTTGGTTGATTTAACCAAGCAGCATCCTGCACTGGTATTTAAATGTCAACAAAATACAAATGATTTAGCTTTGTATGGTTGGGATTGGACTAGACCAACCTTAGCAGACCATAATTATACCTTAGTCGTTACGCGTAATAATGCAGACACTTTTGGGATAAATGCGGCACAACAAGATGCCAATCGTAGTATCTGTGAGCAGTACTATTTGGCTTGGAGTGCCTATGCAGTTGTACCTGAAAATAGTCTCAATGCAGATGATTTTAATCTGACTTTACGTTATAACTATCAGCCTTGGCATGGGGAAACGTATAGTGATGGAGATAGTGCAGTACTAGCAGAGCATGTTTCTACCTTTAGGGTGATGCAGATAGGAGATACTTTAAGGATAAAGATTTGTATCCAAGATGGAAATATCACAGGGGAACCGGTGGGATTTTGTAAAGAAAAGGCGATATTTTGATGAGAAAAGGTTTTGGATTAATCACGGCTATTATTATCTTAGTTGTTGTTTCAACATTGATGACATTGATGATTTCACTTTCATCAACATCGGTAAAGCAAACAACAGATATTTATTTTAAAGAGCAGGCCGAGTTATTGGCTCGAAGTGTAGTAGAATATGGACTTTTGGCGATATCTGGGCATGAAAATAATGCGTCATGCATCGAAAATATCAATGTGACGTATCAAAATGCTTATGATGCAAACCTCACTTTTTATTATCTATACGCAGGCATCATTGTGCCTGCGTATCAGTGCAATAATATATTATCTTCAGGTATTGTGACAGCAGAGTCAAATATGACAGCGATTATCGATGTAAGAGTCGCCGTTAGAGCATCCACAGGTATCACGGAGCCTATTGTTATCCATAGAAGGACGATTCAAAAACCATAATAAAAAGTTATGATTTAATAAAAATTAAATCGACAATGGTGTATAATAAAGATGTATATTTATTCCAAATGAAAGGGGAAAATATGAACTTAAGTGTTGCTGCAAGACAGCTAGATATGACCGATGCGATTAAAACGCATATAGAGACATCTGTGGAGAGCTTAAAGAAGTTTAATCTCGATATCATCTCAACAAGAGTGGTAGTTTCAGCAGATGAAAAACAAGGAAAAAAAGGCTTTACAGTCGATTTAAACCTTAATTTACCACAAAAAACTGCGGTGGTGATTAAACAAAAAGATAAAGACATGTACGCGGCTATAGATCTTGCCACCGATCGGGCTATGAAAGTGCTTAGACGTTATCATGATAAAGAGGTTGGGCACCGTGTTGAGAAGCTTACAGAAGTAGGAAATCTTAACTTTTTAGAGCCAGAAGACATCGAAGACAATATCGAAATGGATACCGATGAAATCATTCCTATGGAGCTTGACTCTTATAAGCCAATGGATATCGAAGAGGCATTAGATATGATAAAAGATACCAATCAGCAATTTTTGATTTTTAATGATAAAGAAGATAAAACACGCGTTTTATATAAAAGAAAAGATAATAAATTTGGACTTTATTAAAAGTCAGGGAGAGGACTTTCCTCTCCTATAATTCACTTCCTCGCTTGATAATGTCTACTCCATATTTTTCCCGAAGTCTTTGTGTCTTTTCTGATAGTTTTACTGATTTACTATCATCATGATAATGAAATAGCGAAGGGTATCTGTTGGTTGTTTTTTGAAAGTTATTTAATGAAATAGTCAGTCGTATGACGTGGCTATGGGGATAGATATCTAGTTTCTGAAACATCTCTTGGGCTAAATGAAGTAAAAAATCCTCACTCAACTCTCTTTGAAAACTCACCTGCTTTTTACTCGATTGATACTGATAATGGATACCGACATAGAGCGTTTTGGGATAGACGTGAAGTTTCCCCACTAAAAAGATGAGGTGTCTAGTGAGGATACTCACACGTCTTTTTAGTTCCACGCGGTCATCAAGAGCATCAAAGGTACGTGAGATACCGATGGACTTTCTATCGCGGGTGTGTTGGACTTTTTCTTTCTCTAGACCACAGACTCTATCGTAGAGTATTTTTCCTGTATTGCCCCATGAGTAGAGAAGAGATTTTGAATCTGCGATATCTCCAAGAGTGTGTTTTTGGTACTGTTTGAGTTTTTTTTGTGTTGCGTGCCCAATGCCAGGAAATTTTTCGATGGGAATATCAGATATAAAATCTTTAATACCCTCTGGTAAAAGGAGTTTGACCCCTTTAGGTTTTGCATAGTTTGTAGAGAGTTTGGCAAGCCACTTGGTTTTGGCGATACCAATAGAGATGGGAAGATGAAACTTTTTTTCTATCTCTTGGCGTAAGTTTTGTGCAAATATTTCGACTTCGTGGTCGGCTATCCACCCACTAACATCTGCAAAAAACTCATCGATACTAAACTGTTCTAAGGAGGGAACTTTGGTCTCTAAAAAGCGTCTTAGATTGTGAGATAGTTCATGGTATAAAGGGTGGTTTGGTACACATACTAGGAGTTCTGGACAGTGTTTTATAGCTTCTTGTAGGGTCATACCTGTCTTGATACCAAAGGCTCTAGCCTCATAAGAGGAGGTGATGACGATACCACGAATTTTCTCTTTTTCTTTGAAAAAACTCTCAAAATTTTCTTTTTTTTCCCTATGAAATAGTGTGGGGACAAAAGCGCCTGCATTTTTTAATGAAACTTTTTTGCTCTTAGCATCTTTATCAAAGATAAAAGGGTCAGCTCTACCACCTACGGCGATAGGTCTATCCCGTAGGTGTGGATTGGATATC